>CAJUYH010006139.1:0-21005 GCA_910591685.1 Galerucella tenella
AAAAAATTGAGGTAGCCCAAATACAAAATTTAAAAATACTTAATGTATATAGTGTTAGCTCTGAAATTTTTTAAAAGTTTGTGTTGTGGATTGCATTGCTAAGAATATTGTTTTTATTTCATTAAATAAAAAGCAATACTTTTTCTCATTGACCTAACAAAGCTCATTTTAGTTACGGTTAAAAAAATGAGACAACTGATTGTGTAGTAACACGCAAATTGCAGTACTTAAAGGTGCGTATTAGAAATTTTCCTCTAAAATATTTTCGAATCCACCGCAATTGTATAGGTGGCTCGCTTCTGAAAGTAAATAAAAAGTATATTGTGAAACGAGTGAGAAAAGTACTTTTCCCACATTTTGCACACTATACTTTTTCTACAACTGCACAAATTTTAAGAATACAAGTAAAGGCGAGTTGTATCAAACACTTAAACTCGGTTTAATGATAACTGATGTTTAAACTGTGGCTGATTGATGTATTTATTATCAACAATATCAGTCTAAGCATCAGTTATCATTGAACCGAGTTTAGGTGTTTGGTACAACTCGCCCTTAAGTAACTTAATATTTATTTGTATGGTTAGTAAAACAAAAATAACACTATAGTTTCCGATCTCTAAAATGTTAAATAATTGTATGCAAAATTATAGATGATGGTGAGATCTGTACAATTTTGTAGGATGAAACCCGGAATGTCATTTCTTTTCATTAAATTCTCTGTGATTTGCAATTACCTCTTATAATTTAAAACTTCTAATACATATAATCTGATAGTTTTGTGACAACTAAGAAGGTATTTAAAGATGACAGTAGCCTACTAAGATTTGTCGATTTTATTTGATTCTCCATATAAATGTATGTGGCGTTGGCAAAGTGCAGTGAGAATAGTATATTGTGCAACAAGTGGGAAAAGTACTTTCCCCACATGTTGCACACTATACTTTTTCTACAACTGCACAAATTTAAAGAATACAAGTAAAGTAACTATGGCTAGTAAAACAAAAATAACACTAAAAGTATCCCATCTCTAAACTGTTAAATAATTTCATTCAAAATTATAGTTGATGGTGAAATTTGTACAATTTTGTATGGTCAAACCCGGAACGTCATTTCTTTTCATTAAATTCTCTGTTATTAGAAACTACCTTTTCGAATTTAAAAACTTCCAATATAATCTGACAGTTTTGTGACAACTAAGTAGGTATTTGAAGATGTCAGTAGCATACTAAGTTTTTGTCGATTTTATTTGATTCTCCATATAAATGTATGTGGCGTGGGCAAAGTGCAGTGAGAAAAAATCTTTCCCACGGCTTAGGCATAAAGTGATACTTTGTAGTTTCGTAAATTGTGGGAAAAGAACCATAGCAGTCGTAGAAAAATGATATTTCTCACTACACTGCAATATTTGGTTTTGAAATTAACCTTCCGTAGCTAACACGGCGTCTGTGAGACCGACGCCTAAGAAAATTTCCGATTATTCCCAAAGAAATCGCGAACGCGCCTGGCCATCATTAATAGCAGATTTTCTAGGGCTAGTGGACTCAGTATCAAAGTTACAGCGGAGGTGTTTTTTTCTCCACCCCAATTTGTTTGTTATTTCAATATCATTGAAAATCGTGTAACAAATACAATTTTCCCATTTTTTCTTACCCTAAAGTATAACATTTCAAGGTCATATTTTTTTCCACTTGTTAGTTAGGTTTTTCTTAGTCGGTCTTAGAGACGGATGTTAGCTTTCTTGTTAAAGTTAATCATGTTAGCTACGAAAGGTTATGTAAGGTATGAGAAATACGTCACTTTTCATAGCTTAGAAAAAGCATTTTTCCAACGATCACAAACCAATACAGTCACAGACTTGAAATATCCATAGTAGGTCATTTGGTTCGGAGTGAAAGTGAAATTGTACTTAAAGTGCTATTTAGAGAAGTGACAACGAGTTTCTTGACTATTTGCCGTCATTAGTACTGCATATACACTTCCAATCATTCTCAGTTGATACTGCACATATCGCATATCTAGTATGCAATACACAAAACATTGCGAGGCAATAAGAGGACTTTCATTAATTACGTTAGGTGATTGTGACGATTTTCCAACCTCTTATTGGTGAGTTTTCGTGGGATTTGGCTTGGCTCCCTCCATTTTTGTATATTTGAAAAGATAATGATAGGCTCGTTTGAACAGACAACCATGGATGCGTTTCGGGTTAATTCCAAATTTGTTTTTGCTCTCGCTCGTATTTGGAAAATCTGAAATGCTGAACTGCTTTGTTGGAACAGTCAATTTTTAGTACTAGTGAATTTTGTAATAGCGCAGCAAAAGGCAACACTTGTATTTATGCGCACCAAGCCTTATTTACCGTTTATTTTTTTAGACAGATAGACCCGACACAAATTGTTGTTGAATAAAAATTAAATACTCAAGTAAGAACGTGCTGTTCGCGACATTCATGATTTTTAAACTGCTCAGGAGCACCCTACGATATAATATATAAAATATAATATATTTAATTGGATGGATAAGCGCGTTGTTTTGAACAGATAAGAATACACCAAGTACATTTTTTGCGCTTGCGTCTGATTTACAGTTTCTGGCACACCAACTCTTGCGACAGGTTCAAAAACTGTTTGCATTTAACGTTGGAGGTGCTTACGTGCTTACTAACAGTCACTAAACTGTCACGGATTGTTGTTGGAACGCCTAAATGTCCATAACAATAACTGATAGTTTCGGTCGTGTTGGCATGAACCTGATATATTTGACGCTTTAAATTTCAGAAATTTGTTGCCAGAGTATTTAGGGAAAGACATGAACCCCAGAAAATGTTTCTTCCTTCACAACGTTTTTCAAATATAACATTATCTTCACTTCAAACTATAAATGGAGAAATATTTGAACAACGCTAACAAACCTAGTTTTCAAAGGTCATTTTATAGTGTGTCCTAGGATTGAGAGGCCAAAACTTGGGAATGATTGTCACTTCTTTGTTGAGTTACAAATTAAAATTTGATTTTTATTTTCTACTTCAAACCTATCACTCAAAAACTGATGAAAACTCAAGGTCGCCTTAAAGTGACTTGCTTACTTTGGATAACAACTGAAATGGTGACATAGCTTTTCAGATATAGAAATTTTTTTGTCTGTGAAACCAACGGTTGTTGGAGAAGGGGGCGCATGTAATATTTAAAATAGTCCAATTGGAATTGATAAATTTAGTTGGCAGATAACGCCTTAAAAAATTCCTTAAGTGCAGGAGAGTGTAATTTTTATTTCTAAATTCATTAGATGTGATCCAAATAGGAATGGATTTGTTGATTGAAAAAAAGAGGACATTCTATTTAAACTATTCACTTCAATTTTCATTTTAGAGAAAAAGTATTGCAATTATAAGAGAATAAAAAAATGTTTTATGTTATTATAATAGCTTTTAATATTTCGAGTTTAAAATAATTCTTGTATTATATTTTTTTCAGGAAAGTGCCACATTACCGCGTATTAAGAAAACTATCAAGAAGAAAACTCTCTAAATTCCAAATTGGCCTATTTTTAGGCATCCTTTGTGTGATCCTATCGATATTATGATTTTAAACCGCGCAGCTATCTTCATCTACTTATACTTAAAAAAACCAGTGATATATGAAATGGATTTGTTAATTTTTAATCCAATTGTTCAAAACATATACTTTTACAATTTTTATTTGCAACCTATTTTAGGAGCAATAAGGAACTGTTAAACATATGATACATTTTTATATATGTGAAATTATTAGGCTGTTTAAATATTCAGTAGAAATATAATTTTTTCAAAGTCTCAGATTATTAAATTAATTTGAAAACTAAGTTTATTCACTTTGTTTAAGATCACCAAAAATCCTGTAGTACATTGATTCCCACAATTAATTTCTTTTTTGAATAGCCTATCCAATATTTTAAACTGTTTGTATCTCTTGTTTATGTTTAAAACATTTTCTATAATATTTATATTTTATTGATAAGAGTGATTTGTTTGTGTTTCTATCTGTTAAATTTAAAATATTTGATAAAATAGATTTATATAATCTATTTCCTGTTAACTACCTACATTATAAAAATAATTGTGTATTTATAAAATCAATGTTTGATTGGAACTGAAATGCATCTTATATATTTACGATGATGGGCAAATATATGAAATCAACTGAAATCGAAATTAGTAATATCCTGTTATATTACTTCAACTTAGATTAAATCAATTTATTACATCAAATAATTTACTGTAATACTCCCTTACTTACGATGATGGGCAAATATATGAAATCAACTGAAATCGAAATTTGTTATATCCCATTATATTACTTCCAACTTAGATTAAATCATTTTATCACATCAAATAATTTACTCTAATACTTCCTCCCAGATATCATTTCGAGATATCTAAATATTCCATTCTGTGGTGATATAAAGAAAGCTATAGAACAATAGGAAGACAATAGAGAGATATTGCCAATTGCATTACCGCATACGGTGCGGTATTTATGTAGCGCTATTTTAATAACGGTCTGCCTTAAATTTATTTGGAAATAAGAGCTATTGTAATCACTTCAATTCAATAACGTAGCGCTGCGTTATGGGAACTGTCTTTTTCTGTATATACTTATAATTTAAAAAAAAATCAAAAAACAAACAACCTTACTATTTGCATATTTAAACGCAAACCTCAAAACAAACTAAACACCATCTAAACAATAAACACAATGATAAACAAAAACCTTAACCTCAGAAATCCGATGCGATTTGTTATATTTTGTCAACTGCGCAGGACAATTATGTGCCGTATTTACAATAACACTCAACGATATGTAACCGTAAATTACGCGAAGCGCTAACGTTATTAGCGTTCAAGACGTAAAGGAGTGAATCGCGCATTTAATAAACGTCAAAATACCGCAAACGTAATTACCGCAGACCATTTTTTAACAAGCAATATATCTCTAATGTCGCATTCCTCTCTCCGGAAATTGTATCGAGACCAACCGAGTCTTGAGTGGTGTGGAGGAAGAACAGAGCATAACATTATTAAACTCCTTCTCTTTAGCATTCTCTAGATAAGGTTCACACTGCTCGTCTGCAGGCGAAACACACCGTTGATTATCCATATAAAGGCAAATTATACCTCCTTTTGGCAACTAACAGTAGGATATTCTTTTATGGGAAGGTAAAATCTTCCAGCGATTAGCAATATATGTACAAAGCGTAACAGCGTTTAGCAACAACCAATGATTTTATTGACCATTGCTAATAAAGGGTAGATTCCGGACAAGTAGTTTGGTAACATCTTGCTTATGTCTTGTTCCTCACCTTACAGCTCAATCATATAAATCGCATTTTTAATTTTTGAAAATATGTCCTAAAGGTTCGTGAACGATTATAAGTATAGGTTGGTGGTTTAAAAATGTGTGCAGTCATGTAGATAAAGTAGTGAGTATAAGTTAAATGAATGTAAATAAATGGTATGTTAGGATTAGAAGTGATTCAATTTAAAATACAATAGTATTTCCACATAATCATTATTTTCCCCAAGGCTCAGTACACTGTTCGAGTTTAATATCTACTCGCCGGCGACTAAACAAACAAGCCGGGTAGTCGGCGAGTGCGCTTGTTTCCGTGTACACTGAAAACTTTCCACGCGCTTAGAGCCAAGAGGCTGGCGTCATAGAGTAATTTATTACTCTATGGCTGGCGTGTGGACACCACATGTGACATTTTTGCATTCATCCATGCGGTTGAGTGTGTTTACTAGTGATGTTTCGTAGTGTGCTTAGCAGTAACCAAATGGTAACCAACATGAAGTGAAATGCAAGTAATAAACCGTTGTTTTTTACAGTTTATGAACCGTATGCTGCATTGTGGAACGTAAAACATAAATACTACTGCAAAAAAATGGTCATAAGCAAAAAAAAATACTGCAAAAAAACGTTGAGAAATACGTTGTTTCAACAGTCTTCTTTGGAAAAACATTTCAAGTAGCTTTTCAACTCTTTCACTCTAATGTTGTTGATGCGCCAAAACGACTACATCTTTTTACCCATGGTTTCACCCACTCCTCTTTTATCGTTCCGTCGTCTAACTCGTTTTCACATTTTTTACACAAATGCTCCTTGTCGCTGTGAGTACACTTAGCTAGTTTGCAATCTAGTTCCCTCAAAAGCAGGCGAGTGGCGTGTAAAATCGCCGACACCATCAGCTTGTTTCAGTGCTTTTTAAAATCAGCTTATGAGCGAATGCGGTGAGTAGGTACACGGGGATTGTTTGCAATCTCATTCGCTTAGAAGCCGACTTGTAGCGTGTAAACTCGCCCAGTGTACTTGAGCCTTTACTACTTAACTATTTCTAGCGCCTTTTCCAATAACTGTTGGTCCAAATTTAATGTTACCTAGACAAAACGTTTTAATATGTGAGTGTAGGCATTTGTTGTAAACATTAACAATAAATAATCGTCTTTGAAATAATTTCAAATCATAACAAGGATTTGTCAGAATGTCGTGCTTAGTATCTAGTAGGGATTATTAGCATTCAAGGCCTATTTATGAGTTATGACGTGCCAGAATCGATCAAGTTTAACCTGAACTATAAATAGCTAATTCAGAAAAACGTTGTAGATAAGACGTTAAAGAGATTGATACATTTTAATTGACTTTTAGTTTTTATTGAAACAATGCATACTTTAATTATTATAATAATTTGAAAGTTTTATTATGGAAGCGATAGCTGTTTAGAGGTAGTGTCTCTTTTTCAAAAAATTTAATTTTGTCCATGTTATTTGAAACTATTTCTCTGGAATTATAATAGATGTTTTTTTTCAATAATCATATTTTTCAACTATATTACTTAAAATAGGCACTCTTTACTTTGAATTATTGAACAAAAAACTTTAATTAATGTTATATTCACACTTTATATTTATATAAATCGGCTATTGTTATTATTGAATATTTAGATTATTAAAAAAACTATTAGTTTGTTTAACTATCCTTTGCCTTTGCCGTTACGTCATACATTGTCCATCTTGATCTCTCATTCCTGAAATGGGTGAGACGAAATTATGACGTCATTAACGTATTTCTTAACAAATGTCGACGTAAATTTTATTTGTTACTTTTGACAGTTCAGTTGTCAAATTTTGTAAACAATTCTTAACATACTATGTCATTGATTATAATTTTGAGGTTGAGTGTAATAGTTATTTAACCAACAAGTGTATTAATGAGGGCCATTAGGAATCGAGATAATTTAATGCACGATCAGAGCGAGTGCGTTAATGTTCGAGTTTGTTAATTGCCCTTTTAATACTCGTGTTAGTTACAAAGCTTTTCCGTCGACTGTATCAGTTGTATTCGTTTTTCTCAATATTAAAAACTATAGTATATTATTAAACGAGCAATTTATGATAGCCATAATTCACGATGTGAATTATGGCCATAAATTGCGAGTAGAATACTATACTTTGTCCACGACACTTAATTTATTTATTAATAAATAAAAGTCAGTAGCGATTTGGCATATTACTAACCTCAAAATGTTGTGGCATCTACTTCAAATAATTTGACATATATAGAGATGGGCGATACTGTAGTAAGTATCAATACAACGTACCGTTATAAATATATTGTTTTAAAATACTTAATATTAGAAAATATCGTTATGAAAAGTATCAATACTAAAAATTACAATATTTTATAGATACGATATATGTCAGAAACAAATTTTCTGAACAAAATACACAGATTTAATAGTTTATTTCATATTGTACCCCCATCTCTAGTCGTGAATTATGAACCATAATTCACGACAGTTGATATATGGGTACCATATACCTTTAGTTAGGAGGTAAAATATCGACTTATTATTAGGTGGTCGTGGACAAAAAATATTTATTTGTTTCATAGGTAAGTACTGTCCAAAATAAATAATTGAATAATGACATTGAAATGTCACAGAGAAGGTCGCCAGTTCAAATGTCACTGTTTTCGTTTTTCTTACATTATATTTTGAAAGTTTCATTGTTTCGACACTAATAATATTATTATAATTTTGTAGAATATTAAAATAAAAACGATATGTGAGTCAAAAACTAGAAGTATTCTATACTAGGATTCATTTTTTGAAGACGTTATTGTATGTTTGGTTGCCTACACCACCGATATAACTGTCAATATAAATATAATGTATAAGATGTACGTTGGGTCGCCTGCAGAAAATCGTTGACTAATATAGGTAAATCATGCATTAATGGGGGGTCATTAATGTATGATTTTGTCTAATTTTGAGAACGTTAATAGATATGTTAATACACGGTCGACGGAAAAATAACCTTCAGCCTTCAGCCAATATAAGACAAACGTAAAACAGCAGAATTATGACTTAACGGCAAAGGATGGTTAAACACATTTTAACAATGTTATTGCAACAAGTTAACTTTATAATTCTCAATTTTTTGTAGTGTTAACTTTAAAAGGGGCATATCCAAACTTTGTTGTAATAACAACCATTAGGTTAGTATGAAAATTATTATTAACAATTTGTTGATATTACGATTTTTTTGGTTCTGATAATCGAATTTATTGCATGGCCAAATTTTATCAGAGGAGTGATTGTTTGGAACAAATAAAAGACTATAAACAGTTCATAATTTGCTGTTTTATTGAAATTAGAGATGTTAAAAACCAGTATTTTCTAGTAACAGGTAAGTTCGGTTCCAGTTACTAAGTCATACCTGTGACAGATACCTGTTCCATGAACGAGACGGACGATTCGCTCCCGCCTGACTCGTGTCGTATCGTACTTTTCGGACTTGGAACCACAAAGATACTCTTTGTCGGTACAGCGCGCCGCACTGCAGCTGCAGCGCATCAGCGACAGAGTCCGAGTGCTGAAAGACACGAACTTATCCGAGCCCCACCGTTCTTACCGCCGGGACCGGAGCGGACCGACTACGTTAACGTCGTAGCACGCGGTTTCAATCGGCAATCGACCACGCCCTCTTCTCGTTCGCTCAAATATACAATACTCGTCTACGCCAGTAATCTTTATTGAACTAAGGCATCCTTTATCTATGCCAGTAATCGAGTAGGTGTACGATTCGTACCTGTTACAAGTTGTTCCTAGTCTATACCTGTTACAAAATACCTGTGACAGGTATTTCGTACCATCTCTAATTGAATTTCAATTTCTCATATTTTCCAGTGAGTTCAATCTGCGTTAGGAATTTCTACTCTGGCAATAGTATATTGTATCAGGGCAGAAAATGCTCGCTTCGCCACACTCGCTCGAGCATCTAGTTGTGAGATAGTAATTTACGTTAGAAGACCGGAAAGTAGTGTTTTTCAGGTCGAGACAAGCTTGGAGAGACCCAAAAAACACTAATTTCCGGGTGCGTGACTTACCGGGTGGCCAACTAAGAACGGCCGTCGGCCATATCTCAGGAGTGGATCATAGCACAGGTTCAGGAAGAAAAAATTTATGACAAAAGTGGCCTCGAGAAACGCCTGGAAATTATTTTCAGAATTGTTTAAAATGCAAAATTTTTCGAAATATACTCAATTAAGGAGCATATTAAATATTATAATCAGTTTCCTCGACAAATTCTGCATATTTTTAATAGGACAAGTTTAAGTCTATCTCTTCAAATGAGTGATGGGGGAGAGTGGGAACCTTGTTACGAAAAAACGTCTGTAATTCCGGTTCTGCTTGACCGATTTTAATAAACTTGATTTTGGTTGAAAGAGCTTTTTCCTACGATCACATAGGAAAGTGACATATATCGCACTGTCTGGTTCTATGGAAAGTGGCCTTTATTCATACGCGTACGGAAAAAAACTTATCCGTACGTGTACGGATAAAAAAGCTGTTAAATGTATAATTTTTATTAAGATTGACCACTGACAAACTGTCAAATATATAATTTCGATTAGATTTACCTATGTAATATCTAAATTTGAAGCGATCTATTTGAAAAGTGAAATTTTAGTCATTTTCTTGAAAATAAATTTGGGTGCGGTCGAGGATCCAAACCACCTGTTATAATAGTAGGAAAATGTAATCATCTTGAAAGGTATTCATGATAAATATGTATGAAGTTTGATGAACAATAATAAATACACTTTCCATTTTTATAATTATCCAACCAATTGATAATTGTAATAACCTATATTATAAAGTTATACCACTTGAATTTTTGTCACTAATGATAGTTATTATTAATTTTGAAATAAATTATGTTGACTTTAATTGTAACATTTTGTGTATTAATATGTCAGATGTTGATTACACGCATTTACCTGTTTCTTACGATATCTCAGGATAGGAGAGAGATATCGCCTTGCGGTTTGCAGTGTTTTATTACTTATTTATTCCACTTTTCAAAGACCTACTTCAATTTGTATGTTTCCATTTAAAATTGTTACGAGAAAACACAATATACAAAAAAAATGAAACAGCGCCCTCTAGCATCCATGTTATACATCAGATTGCTTCATATTCACAAATTTTCGATGGTTCAACAAAAGCTCTTTCAAACAACGTCAAGTTTATTAAAATCGGTCAAGCAGAACCCGAATTACAGGCGTTTTTTCGTAACAAGGTTCCCACTCTCCCCCACCTCTCATTTGAAGAGATAGACTTAAATTTGTCCCATTAAAAATATGCAGAATTTGTCGAAGACTGTGATTATAATTATAATATTTAATATGCTCCTTAATTCGGTAAATTTTGAAAAAATTTGCATTTTAAAATTTTAACTGTCAAATACGCCCTCTAGCGGTGGACCTACAATTCAGAAAATAATTTCCAGGCGTTTCTCGAGGCCACTTTTGTCATAAATTTTTTTTCCCGGACCTGTGCTATAATGGCCGACGGCCGTTCTTAGTTGGCCACCCGGTACAATATTTTTTTAAGACTTTTTTTCTCGACACCAATTTTTAAATGCGTCGTATGACTTCTCGTAACGCACTTTTGATTTTACTGGTAATATATCGTAAGTCGCTTTACGCCCTGCTCACAAAATTTCTTCTGGGGGTCTATTCTCAAACAGTGACATTTTTTGTCGCATACGAGATTTTACTTCTTTATATACATCCTTGATTGACAAAAGTATAATCTCGCATGCGACAAAAAATGTCACTGTTTGAGAATAGACCCCCTGGAATCTCATTTTCCGTGTCAGATAATTTAAAATCTAAATTCATATTATTGTTAAATCTGTGCACTCGCAAAATAAGTTTGACATAAACGAACTGTCATCACTAGACTTATTAGAACATAGTAACGAAATCAAGGTAGATTGTATTATGAAAGAGCGATTGGAAAAATAAAAATGGACGTCAGGGACCGGCAATAGTAATTAACGTTACAAGACCGGAAAGTAGTGTTTTTCAGGTCGAGACAAGCAGATTCCAGGGCGAGCCGTAGGCGAGTCCTGGAAGCTTGGTGAGACCTGAAAAACACTTATTTTCGGGTGCGTGACGTACAAAATTTTTTAAGACGGACACTTCGATATACATTCAATTCTTTATTTTACTTTTTATAACAATGTGATTAACAAAACTAAAATCAGATAAAATAATAAGTTTGACATAAACGACAAATTAAAAATCAACGAACTGTCATCACTCGGCAATATATTGAAACGTTGTTACCATATTAACGAAATCAAGGTAGATTGTATTATAAAAGAGCGATTGGAAAAATGAAAACAAAATGGACGTCAGGGACCGGCAATAGTTATTTGTATACTTAAGGCCGCAAAATGCTTTTTCGCGTTCCGAGAGAGAGATTATCGCCGAGGCCGCTCCGGCCGAGGCAAGATAATCTCGAGGTCGCGAAAACATTTCGCGGCCATAGTATACACAATATTTTTCGTGCAACCGTGAAAATTACATAATTTCAATAAACATTATGTCTCTTTAGAAAAGACAGTTAGTTTTTGGTTCGAAATACATTGTTATTGTCATATTTCAGAAATGTCAAATGCTGTAGTGGCGTTC
Organism: Galerucella tenella; assembly: GCA_910591685.1. Taxonomy (NCBI): domain Eukaryota; kingdom Metazoa; phylum Arthropoda; class Insecta; order Coleoptera; family Chrysomelidae; genus Galerucella; species Galerucella tenella. The sequence continues at coordinate 12,021 of CAJUYH010006139.1, forward strand.
AGTTTGCCGGCTGCAAAATGCTTGTTTTTGCGTCCCGTTGCACGAAAAAGCTTTTTCCGGTCCCTAGCGTCCATTTTCCGGTCTAGATCGGCAAAACGCTATTTTCTGGACGAAAAATTGTCCAGAAAGTGTATATTTTCTGGTCGGTCTGGAAAAAAAGCTTTTTCCGCTCCCTGACGTCCATTTTCCGGTCTTGATCGGCAAAACGTTATTTTCTGGACGAAAAATTGTCCAGAATGTGTATACTTTCTGGTCGGTTTTAAAAAAAGTTTATATCGGATTACCTGCCGGGATAAGGTAGAAATCTGCATTTATCCCGCACGCGGCCTCTTCCAGCATGTGCACTTTTGCCGGAAATCATAAAATTAATGTGCCAACAGATGTTGTAGAAGAGATAGCCAGCAGCGGACTATTTAAAATTATTTTAGAAAGGATCAATTTCACAAATATCTATCTCTTTTTAATTTTTTTAACATACTTTGTTTATATTTAATATGTGGAGACCATTTCTCTAAACTTTTCTCCTCTGTCCTCCTAAATGAGAGATTATTAAATACTATAAATTAAGTTGAATTAACCATAACCAGACCTCTCCTTGACTTTTGACTCGAATGTTGTTGGATTTCATTACAGGTGAAATTCTTTTAAGAATGTCGTATTTAGATTATTGATGTCAAAAGTTAAGACTTAGTTATACTTTGAGACAAAGTATAATCGAGTTCGATGTACCTATACCTTCCATAGCTGTCTTTTAACTGTCAAGAGAAAATTATTGTAACTACACTCACTTTCAAAAGTCTTGCACCCCCCCTATATTGGGATTATATCTATTTTTTTCTTAATTTTAATCCCATCATGTTAAATATTACTTAAAACCATACATTAAAATCGTACAAATTTATTTACTGGAATAACATAGGTTGGTTTAACAGAAAATTAAAATTGAAATGGAAAAATTTGAAAATACAAAAATAATATTTTCAGAAAAAAACGGAAAAAGGATGAATGTTATAATAAATTTAGTACTTAGTATTTCCACCTCTACTTCTTATCAATGCATCAACGCGTCTATGCATGCCAATAATCAAATTATTAATCACTGCCTGTGGAATATTGTCCCATTCCTCTGTAACCGCAACAATAAGCTCTTGCGTGTTTCTTGGAGGGTTATTTCGGTTAAAAATGGCTCTTGAGACATAATCCCACACATGCTCTATGGGATTCAGGTCAGGGGACATTGCCGGCCATTCCAATCTTGCAATGTTTCCGTTTTCCAAGGCTTGTTGAACGGCTCTGGTGCGATGGGGTCTGGCATTATCGTCCATAAAGATGAACTGGGCTCCGATTGCATTACGTAATGGTTGAACGATAGCATTAATGATGTTTTGCAGGTAATATGCACCGGTCATTGTTCCTGGAATATGAAGGAGTTGTGTTCTCCCATTAAATCTGATACCACCCCAAAACATTTGCGTTCCGACACGATAAGGGGCAACACCTATGGCAGTTGCTAGTCTATTTTGTCCTCCTGTCTCCCTCCAAACCCTTTCCCGATAGTCATCACTCACTAATCCAAACCTGGACTCATCTGAGAAAAGAACGTTCCTCCATTGTGGCAATAACCAATGATGAGCTCTTGCCCACTGCAATCGAGCGGTACGGTGACGAGCAGTTAACAAAGGCACCCTTAAAGGCCTTCTGCGCTTCAATCCTGACGCCAAAACTCTTCGACGGATTGTTGCGGTCGAGATCACGCGATTAAACGTTCTCTGGAATTGAGATCTTAGTAATGGTACAGTGACTGATCGTTCTCTGCGGGCTAATTGAGCAATATACCTATCTTCTCGTCTAGTACTAACAGTAGGTCGGCCAGTTCGAGGCCTACTATTCACTTCCCCAGTCTCTTCATAGCGTCTAATGGTCCTGCTAACCGTAGATCTCACAAAATTTAGCCTATTGGCTACCTGGTGACGAGACAACCCTTCTTGCCACAGAGCAATAATTCGAGTCCTATCAAAAGCAGACAACTCATTTCTAGGCATTTTTAACGTTTATACAACTTATTAGTACCAACTAACAATATAAACTGATAAGCAGAAACAGGCATTTTTTACCAGATCGGAATTTACACGATCCAAAACAAGTTTTTTGTGGTATAGTGTAAACAAGTTCTTCTTATCAGCAAAATACTTTTATAGAGTATTTATTTCTACATATTTCGCTAAGATACAGGGGGGTGCAATACTTTTGAAAGTGAGTGTATATATAAAAATATCAGAAAATAAGATATAGAAAACTAAAAAAAAAAAATAATACCCATGCCCAAACCCGGTTGATCAAAGTGTATAGTCTGTACAGAAAGTACGAGGAGTAATAAATCATTCATTTAGGTAGATTTCATAGACGTACCAAAATATATTTTAAGAGGGTATACCGTAAGGTACATTTTGTATTGAACGAATGAGTTGCAGCTATGCTATGGAATATACGATTTAGGTCAGAGGTAACGGGATGTACTAATTTTAATAAAAAAAAGTGATAGAGGTACATAAATTTTAGTAAGTTTGATAAAGAAAGGCAACACAGTTTATTCATAATAGAAAACAAACCAATCTGTAACAATAATTATTTTATATATCTTTGTATATATGTGTGTATAAATGCTGGATATACAGTTTCCAAATCTTGGCAAGATGAAAACATTAAAAGCGGAAGGCAGGTATTCGTGGAAGGTTTGTCGTTAGGTTTGCAGCCACCATCTGGAAAAGGAAAAAGACTTATCATTGTCCATGTTGGAAGTTCTGAAGGTTTTGTTGATGGTGGATTATTAACTTTTATTTCAAAACGCACGGGGGACTATCACGAAGATATGAATGGGGATGTCTTCGAGGAATGGTTTGTTCAAATGTTGGATCTGATTCCAAAAGGGGCTGTTATTGTTATGGACAACGCAAGTTACCATTCACGGTTACGACAAGCATGTCACAAGTCGTTGGCGTAAAGCAGAGCTTTTGGAGTGGCTTATTTCGAAAAATATTAAGTTTCCAAAAGATCCACTAAGGAAAGAACTTTACAGAATTGCAAAAATGAACAAGAATAAATACAAAACCTACATTGTAGAAGAAATGGCTTCTTCTCGTGGTATATCAGTTCTTCGACTTCCCCCTTATCATTGTGAACTTAATCCCATAGAATTAATATGGGCTCAGGTAAAGGGGGAAGTTGGAAAAAAAATACTACTTTTAAAATAAACGATGTTGTGAAATTGTTTGAGAGTGCTGTAAGTCATGTTAGTAAGAAAAATTGGACAAACTGTATCGAGCATGTTATCAAAGTAGAGGCAAATATGTTGAAAATTGACAATATTTGTGATGATTTAATCGACCCTATTATTATTAATGTCAACAACGATTCTTCCTCTTCCGAGTCGGATATAGAATAAAATGTAAGTAATAAATGTATTCCAATAAATATTTCTTTTCATTTTTCATTATATTATAATTTAAAACGTATTTTTTTCCCAAAATACACACCACTGCATTGCGTTATTGCTTATCTGCTAATCCTTTAACAATGAAGAAACCCTAAATTTTGCTACAACTGAAACAAATACGGGGTCGATCTACCTGGTTTTTAGATTTACGGAAGAAATGTAATTTAAAGTAAGAGATTTATCAAAAATTTCATGGTGCAAGGTTTTGCATACTTAATTAGGGTTTATTACTCCTCGTACTTTCTGTACAGACTATAACTATGTATGAAAATATCAGAAAATAAGAAATAGAAAACTAATAAAATACAAAAAAAACCACACCCAAACCCGGTTTTGAACCTACGACCTCTGGGTTGTGAGTTCAGTAGGCTAACTACTAGTCCAATCTCGTCACATTCAGTCATATCGAATAAAAGGTTAAAGGCTGTATGGACGCAAGCGCACATCAAGATAAACTCGTGATGTAATGCGCATGCGTACCTGCGGGCTCAAAAATTAAATCCTCCGGCTAGACGCAAGTCGGTTAGTTCAGGCGTAACTAAAGTTTTGTTCATAGTGTAATAAGACAATAATAAAAGAATTTCAAAGTAAAACTTAAAAATGAGTTTAGTTAAAATTAAAAATTGAAATTACCTGCCGGGATAAGGTAGAAATTTGCATTTATCCCGCACGCGGCCACTTTCAACATGTGGGTGCGGCCACTTCCAATATGTGGACGCGGCACATGCTGGAAGTGGTCGTGTGCGGTACCGCAAGTCCACCATTGTCACCAACCCGGTTTCCGTATCGGGCTGCTGAAGCACTTCCTGCGTGACACACAACTGTTTTTCGCATACCGAATAAACCGAAAAATAGGAAATTATAAAAAAACACTTTGGCTGTCACTGACGTTTAATTGTAAACATTACTTGAAACGTAAAAATTACGTGACAGACGGAAAAAAAATTCAAAAAAAGTGGTATTGAGACTTTCCGCCTTTGTGCTGCTAAACAACACTTTCCGACCAATTTTTGTATTCATATATGATTGGTTTTCCGGTGAGTGTAGCTACCAAGAATAAGCAACAATATCATTAGCGTCTAGCCGGTGACTTAGCATGGCTCCCGAACGAGAGCTTATTTACCCGACTCGGCACCAACGTTGTCAAATTTAATTTATTGAATCTCGGCACTCCCCAAATTTAGTAGTTGAGGTGCGCATGCGTTGAAGCAGCCTTTAACCTTCTATTCGATGTAAGCAGATTAGCCCAGTTGGTAGGATACTGAGTTTTCAACCCAGAGGTCGTAGGTTCGAAACCCGGTTAGGACCTGGGTTTTTTGTTTTTTATTTATTTTTTGATATTTTTATACATAGTTACACTTTGATCCACCGGGTTTGGGCCTGGGTTCTCTTGTTTTTTTCAGTTTTCTATTTCTTATTTTCTGATATTTTTATACATAGTTACACTTTGATCAACCGGGTTTGGGCCAGGGTTTTCTTGTTTTTTTTGTTACTACTAAATTTGACAACGTTGGCGCCTATCATTCATCTTCGGCAGCCAAGCTATGTCACCGGCTAGACCAGAGGTTCCCATACTTTTTTTTCTCATAGACCACTTTAACCATTTTGCTGAATCTGGTGGACCCCCTGCAGCTATTACATTTACTAACTTACTTCCAAAACCCGAAAAAAGTATATGTCTATGTAAATCTGTGTTGTGGCTATTTTTCACTTAGTCACTTACTAAACGCAACATACTTATTCATTACAAAACACAATCAAAACTAAGTATTTATTTACGCACTTATAAAGATAAAAAATTAGGACTATCCATACAAAACGCACGCATCACTTAAAAATACTTAAAATCAGATAGTTTAAGAAAGTAAAAAAAATACTGTTATAATTTTCCTTGACCTATGAAATCTTTATTCTTGGAATGGTTCAGAACCTACTGTTTGTGGGTTTGTTTTTCTCGCAGATACAAGTTGCTAACAAATAGATAGGTAGGTACTTACTTTTCCAACACTGGCAAACAATAATATCAATTCACTTTAATTTTCAAAAGTCTGAAAACTACTTCCGTCACTGGTGAACACTTATATAGGTACACTTTCTTTTTCGAAATTCTGGAAACAACTGAGTAATGTTTATCATTCGCATTCGTATTTATATTAGAGAAAAATCCAACAAGTTCATGTAAGTTCAGACACGACTTTAACTAGGCGGGCGGACGGCGCGGCATCGGCGAGTCTTGACACGCTCTTTCTGAATAATACGGAATATGCAAGTTCTTACAAAAACAATTGCTGAGCTTCTTATAATATTGTCTTCCTATATTCATAGGAGAAGTCAAGCTTCTTATAATATTGTCTGCCTATACTATTGTCTCCCTATATTCATAGGAGAAGTCAAGTCGGGTCACCTAATACATTTTTATAGACCCCCGTTAACGAGTTGTGGACCCCCATTTTTTTTCCACGCAAGCGTAGACCCCTGTCGGGCTCCCGTGGACCCCTGGGGGTCCACCTGGACCACTTTGGGAATCAATGGGCTAGACGCTAGTACAATATCGCAACAGTAGATGTCGCGCACTGCTCGTTTTCATTTCAGTGAGGTATGATAACTTTTTTTAGGCATTCCGCCAAAGATTATAAAGAGAATCTGTGATTCCGCTAAGATCAAAAGCAGCGAGAAATGAATTCCGTCTTTTCATCACTATTTCAATATTTCTGTATTCACGCAATTTGAGTAGATGTAGATGTAAGGTAAAAAAGTACGTTAAATGAAACGAGTTTATTTGATATGATTCACAATTAACAAATATTAAACATTAATGAGTTCAGTTACAAACATTATATATAAATAATTTTATTAAGCTATAGATACAACTTAACTATTAAATATAACATATGAAAAATCCGATCACAAAAAATGTACATTCTCAGACTTGAGTTTATCGGGATCCGCTGTAAAAGTGAATGTTAATATCACATAGATTCGATAAGTGAAAATACTTCTTATCTCTCCCAATTTTAGTGCACGGATCATTAGTAAAGAGCTCTTACAACGTTTTACACTGTCCAGTTATGGAATTGTAAAAACAAACACTACAGAAAGGACTAAGCACAATTTTAATGTTATCTCAGAATCAATATAATTTTTTAGTTCCAGTATGGTCACCGAACATTAACAAAGACTAGAAGTCCAACTCTAAGGCACACCCTCAAATGTTCCCTCTTTGCCCCGTCACCAAAGTGTTTTGGAAAGCAGTGGTTCACTTCATTGACAAAAGAAATACATTTTCCGCTATTATATTTGAGAATTGAAGATTAGGCAAATTTAGCATTCATAAACAAGCAGAGAAGAGCGTCATTCAATAACAGTAATTTAGACTGCTTAACACTTAAACACTGTTCACTTAAAATTGAGACGGTAATGGTTTTTTTGGTGGTACAGTATCATTATTATTCCATTAATGTGTGTAGCATAAAAATAAAACAGTTTTTGATGCGTGACTCACTTCGTCTTCTTGTGCCATGTCGGTTTCCGGATCATTTGATAAAAACTGTATAATAAATAAAATAATTATAATTGTATGACCTTTTTCGTGGAGGGTGACAAGTAACAAGTTAACAAAATTAAAATTCATGACTTACCACTTTTGTGCTATTTGCAATAATGAACCAAAGAGCCCAAAATGTCTATTGCTGCCTATTAAGTCTTACCGTTAAGCAAAAATTTGTACAAATATAGTTTTTAGTGTATTCCATTTTTTTAGCTCTGTTATATTTGGTATCGTCAAAGTAGGTAATATTTAAATTCAACTCCTATTATTTATAATATCTATACAGTTCAATAGACAAAAATATAAAACAGTATAATAAACAATCATTTAATAAATTATAATAAATAACCCATCATTAGCATATTAGCAAAAAAATCTTCAAACAGAAACAGACATACAGAATACTGCCGTGACAATTTAGTAAATGAATTCCGTGCTTTGTAGGTATTTTTATCCTTAACAGTCTACTGTTCAAATATAAATATGGATGTTGAATTTTTATTATTAACAGATTCAGTAATAATAATAATGAATGTTGTGAGAAAGGGAAAACCTATATAAACAAGAGAGTAATACCTACGGAAACCATGGTTGAAAATAATGAGCGAAACAGGCTTAGGAACACTTATAATGCTGAATAAAGAACTGGCAGATTCTTATAAAAAAATTTCACATGTATCAGAGGAACAATTTAATTATTTGCTTTGCTTGGTGAAAAATGACATTGAAATGAGGAATCTCTGGATTTGAAGTGCTTTCATAAGCAGAGCAGGCATATTATATTTTTATATTGTGAACTTTTGACTTTATAAAGGCGCAAGGCCATATGGTTCGATCAGTGAGACTACTTGATCATGTGACCACGATATTTTTACATGAAATATTGCTTAATTTATTTTGAACTTTTTACTTTTTATGAAATATGGCTGACGAGGCTATGTTGCAGAATCAGTATACCAATATCATTGAATCTGCAAAAATAATAAACAACGTTAAAGTAAATATTACTCTATATTATCGCCATAAGCTGTCAATTAATTGATAGGAAATAGGACCGGTTCTATAAATATATCGCGTCAATTAAAATTGAACAGAAATTGTTTTGTTTATTTGAAAATTACAAAAAAATTTATACAAAATGTATATTAAGGATCCTAAGAAATTTACTGAAGTTTTTAATGAATCATTGATATGATTAAAACGGGCTTAACTTATAATTTTCTCTGTGGAGAATCACATTGAGCCCTAGACTTAAACTCCAATCTTTCGCTTCCAATAGTTCTGAATATCAGCAATATCGTGATGATAATAATTCTATTTCTGTTAAACTCAACATACTCTGGCAGAAACAAAGCTTCAGCGAAAAATTATATTTTCTCTAAAAGTATCGGACTTTCACAATGAACTTTAGTCAAAAATATTACTGAATCCCTTCCACGTAGGCGGTATCATCCAAGGTGTGTAACCAATTGAATATCATCATATTTCTTTCGTATTTAGATAAAGGTTTTCCCCTTTCCCTTTCGACATCACGTATCGTTAAAGGCAGATTTTTACCAGCTCGTTGTTTAACGACTCTAAGCATGGCAGCGTTTGTACTGTAAGACGTGGTAGGGCTTTTGCTCGGCGTAGGACTTGAGCCTGGGACAGTAAGGCGGGACGGAGCTACCTGTGAATTGTTGGGTGACGATTCCAAGCTAGCCGTTGCCGTCGATGGAGTTACTTCCAATCTGTCCAGGTTGAATTCACTTTGAGAAAGGCGTTCAATGGCTTTGTAGGTTGTTAACAAACGTCTCCTAATATAATTTTGACGCACCTGTGTGAAATTGTTCATTTAGAATATTTTGGATAAAACTATAGACTATTTATCAATTTTTTTATACTTAATTGTACCTTATACAATATGTCCCCCTAAGTTGGAATCATATGGAAAACTTTTTTATTA
>CAJUYH010006140.1:0-20997 GCA_910591685.1 Galerucella tenella
AGAATAACTATACCTAGTATAAATCTCTCTTGTAAAACCGGCCCTTAATTAATAAAGTTTTACTTATGAAACTATTAATTAGAAGAAACGGTGCAGTTGGCCCTTTCAAACACATATTAGTATTAAGCTTTAATAAGTAGTAAATTATCAGCATTTGTCGTCAATTTTGTAGTGTTTAATCTTTAATCTCCTCTGCTAATGATATCCAGTCTGTTTCTGTTTTTTGGTTAGGAGATTGGTAACTGCGCAAAACCTTTCCACTTGATATGACGATGGAAAGGAAATTAAAAATTTCCCCATAGGTACTTTTATAAGTAATGTATCTGTCTTTATAATATTAGATAGTATAGTGTATGTAAAAAGATACTATTTTAAGATACCATTTTAATTTCATGGACCCCCACATTTTTCTTCGTCGACATAGACCCCTTGTAGGTTGTCATAGACCACTGGGGGTCGATATAGACCACTTAGGAAATCACTGCTCTAGAGCGTAGAGCAACAATCCTCGGCATTTTTTGACTTTACGATTTCATTTGCATATAGGAATTATTCATTTTACGCGGGACTTTAGGATAAATATATTTATATTGTATTTGTAGATACTTGTAAAATGTATATTTCAATCCGAAAAATATTGATTATAGACTCCCAAAAAATCAAAAGATTACATTGAAAATTAGTCACTAAATCAGTAGAAATGTATCAAGTTGATTAAAATGGATTGTAAAACGTTATTTTAAATAGATTCTTCAAGGAGAGAAAAATATTTATCTTTATCTTTAAACTTCACATTTACCAAGAAGCATCGCCAATATAAATGTGAGCACAGTTGCAGTTGTCACAGAAATATTTCGTGACTATTTATACAGATCTGTTTATATCATTACAACTATTTACAATATTGGGCGGAGTAGAATTCAATGAGACCTCTAGCGGACAAAATTGTAACTGTCGCAACGAGTAAAATAATTCGTTTTGCATTGTTTTTGTATTATATGCAAGTCAACGTAATTACCGTAAATTCGTTCTTCATTTGTTTAATTTTGTGTCAGTGACAAGTTTAAAACTGTGTTTTTATATTTAACTCAACTGTCATCATTTCTGAGGTAATATTCTTATATAATCAGAGATATTATGGAAGAGGTTATGGTATTCTATTTTTTGTTTTCATTGTAGATCAGAGAAAATAAGTCGGTATTAAAGATTTAAAATATGACTCAATACAAACGTACCTTCCCTGCAACTTTTGTAGATAAGACTAAATAAAAACACGAAATCAGACCTAAAACTAAACAGTTAATTGAACGCTTGTTGTACTTTTCACAAATATCAACCATACCTATTACTCCAAAAATAAAAATATTAGGGGTCAAAATTTAGTTTAACAACAAAAAACACTAAAGCGCAATCAAATAAAAAGTTTCAAAAAACACACACTGAAGATAACTAAAATAGCAAAATAAAACCACTTAAATATCAAATGGCTTATACGGCAGCTGATTTGTTTTACTCGTTGCTAAGATGACATTGACATTTCAGAGCGCCATCTATCGAATTCTACTTTTCCCAATATTGTAGGTGACGCATTCTCCATGCACTGGAAAAATATAGGTAAGTTTCGAACTCACCTTTGCTTGCTTAAGCCAATCGAAATTATTGCTCTTTCTTTCTCTAATACATGCGTATGTCTTGGGTTTTCATTTTTCAACTGACAATATTGACGTTGAAAATTACCAGATATGTCGGTGGGGATTTTGATAGTGTAAGTACGAAGGTACTTTATAATTCAGTTATAAACTACCTATCAAATATTTTCAACAAAAGTGCAATACTTATTTCTAAACCATTAATAGTGTTTTTTCAACAATTTACACATAAATCAACAATAAATTATATTATCTACAAGTGCACTTGTATTTTCGATGTTTACAATATATATACACATCCTAGACAACTTCATTTAATAAAAATACAACTAAAACCGTTTTATATAAACAGTTTCCAGTCTTAGTGCTTTTCAAATATGGCTAAATAAACTATAACTACAAAGTGGTATAGTGATAATTGAAGTTGTCAGTTACATGTATAATAACAGGTACATACGGTTATAATCAGAAATATTGATACAAAGCAATTATAATTAGGCCACTTATACAAAATAGATAATAATGAACATAATATACAAAACAAAATATACAAGATATCAAATAGATAATTTAAATTAGAAAAAAATGAGGAAATAGGTTGTTATTGAACAAAAGTTATTGATATCAGCCAAAAAACCTGCTTCGGGCTATAAATTTATTATGAATAAGACATTTAGTGACGAGTTGTGGTGTACTTGAAAATGGAAAATATCAAATTTGGGGAATTGAATTAAAATCAGGATGTAAAAATATTTGGAAAGATAAAGTAAAGGAATATTATAAAATAATCTAAGAAGTGTATTGTGATATTTTCCCAAATACAATATAAAAATGGGTATCAAAGTAGATATTAAGAAAATAACCTCACTTTTGTTTATATTTAACTTGAGTATATAGAAAATTGAACAAGATATCCTGCTAGGTATATTAAATATATTTTAGAAATCTGCAGTATAACATTTAAGTAAATATATTATATTATTTTATAACAAATCTTTTGGTCATTAAATAAATTAATCATATATATAAAATACTTCCCACCTCGATATTTACAAACTACTTAAAATGTATATATAAAGCAGGATGAAAACAAGTTTAAAATTCAAAGAATAAAAAGTAATTAAAACAAATTATATAATTCACTTTAATTACAATTGTTGTCACCTAATATCAATCTTGTAGAAATATTTGAAATTGTACACTGCAAATTGCAGTTAGGTTGTAAAATTATAATTACATTAAATTTTGTAATTTGCTTTCATCCCTACGGTTATTTTAAAAATGCTGCTAACTATTATTATAAATAGCTTGTGTATCCGTGTGAACATTGAAAAATTCATAGTGATAAAACTTAGCAAAGATTATTTTAATATGCTGGACTGGTAACGGTCGTAGTTTGTTTATTCATCACTCTTTCACCTTGAGCAATTTGTCCGCTCTGGATAGCTTTGAATTTGAGGAAAGCGTCTATTCCATAAGCTATCATGGCGCAGAAACCAAAAAACTGAAAATCAACATCATAAAATGATTAACATTTTATCTTCTGAATAATTTAATACAATAGTCATATTCACATTTCCCGTTAAACCCGGTTAGAGTGATGGTGGGAGGCAACTACGTCATAATGACGTCAACATTAACCTTTTTGGAAATCCTATTTCTTTCACTTTACATATACTCGTGGTTTACCCACTGTGATGTAAATATAACCTAACATTTATTTTTAACCCGAGAGAAAAAAGATTTGTTGTTTGTAATCCTAATTATTATTGTTCATGTCTATGAAAATTAAATATGAAAAAATTAAGTTGTGTGCAACCATGTTGATCTGACCCCTGTTTTGCTAAAAAATACTTCACTCTCATAATCTTTACCATTTCGTAATATTTGTACATTTTCCTGTGTATTTCTTGAATTTACAAGAAAATATATATATTAAATACTGTAACTTTAAAAAAACTGGAGTAATTTTAATGGGGTTTGCGTATTAAATACTGTAACTTTAAAAAAACTGGAGTAATTTTAATGGGGTTTGCGTAGAAATGTTGGGAAACTTTCAAGATCAAGAATATATAATTACAAAATCAATTAATTCACATATATTTTTGGATTCAATGATTTTTTGTATTATAAGCGAAAATAGCAATTTTTATAGATTAGGGTAGGAATCTTCTTTATTTTTTCAAAATAAAATTTGATACGTGAAATATTGAAGAATTTCAAAAAAAAAATCGATAGACTGGTAAACTTTTTTTTATATTAATCTACATACTTCAAGGTACTCATAAAAAAAATCAGCCGTATTGCTAATTACTTGTACTTTTGGTCCAAAATGACCCATATCGACTGGCCTAGTATTGTATTTTATTTTTAAATGTATTCAGAATATTTTTAAGTAGGAATTATAATCTATAATATAATACTACATTTTTTTGTAATACTGAAATATAATTATCTGTTAAAACACTCACCCCAGCCGCTATGTAAGCTTCGCTTCCAAATGAAATTGCCAAAGATGATGCAATCAAGTAAAAACCAGTCCAAACACAACAATACACAAATTCCAATTTGAGCCAAGGTACTTTGTAGAACTTCTCTATGAGATGAAACAAATAAAATGCCAATAGAATGCCAGTGAACCAAAAAGCGAACATTGCTACAAAGTTGAAGAATGCTCCTCTTGAGTGTGTCGACAACACACCACTGCTCTCAATGCATATAAAGCCCAATATATTTAGGAGCTGTAATAAAATATTCACGTGAACAAAAATACATTTTTTTGAACCCCTTAAATTTGTTTATTTCCATTGTCTGTGTGTTTTGTTATTTGTAAGTGTAAAAGTTGATACTTCTTCTTTTACAAAATTAGCAGAGCTTACAAGGGCAATATGATTAGAAATGCTTATTCCACCTACTTGTGTACAACCATCTAATATGAATTCTACATTTATTTTACTTTTACCGCCATTTAATTAAGATGTGTAATTGAAGAAAACAATATTACAACATACTATTTCACAATTGAAGGACAGATAGTTATTGTAAATCATGGGTCAGTTTTAAAATTAGCAGTTTATATATGTTGCTGACCTTAGCAGTTATGAAAATGAGTAATCTCAAATAAATAAAAATGGTAGATTGAAAATTGTTCTAGGGTGATCTATTTTGAATATTCTTATACATTTTCTCAGCTTTTTTTTATGTTTTCTTTGCTAAATAAAAATAAATTTTAATAACTGATTAAATCAAAAGAGCAACAATCATTAAATGTATACTTGTTAAGAACAGTTGTTGATCTACCTACACTTAAGTTTTTGAATATTTTTACTGATAAGGGCTAGTCAGAGCATTAACCTGACTGAATACATTTCCTATTCAACATGTAATATTATTAAAATCAACGTTCAACAATCAAAATTATATAAATATATTATATTGATCAATATTTGATTACTACTTTTGCTTAATGTTTATAATATTATTGCAAATAAAACCATCATTTCAATTTAATAGTTTACTTCAAAATGGCATTCTTTTGTGCATTGAAATGAAAATGGGGTTTGGTGAAGTAAGGAGTTTTTAAGATAAGGGAACTAAAAATGACACTGAAAATGTATGCTTTTAACATAGTTGAAACGCAATCTTAACCCTAGATTGCCAACCTACGTAAAAATTTACGTACAGTTTTTTTTAAATCTCAAAAAACTAGCCTATTATTGGTATTCTCGTTCTGCCGCTCCAGCAGTGCATCTCCCAAAACCTCAACATTCGGCTGCCGACGATTTTTTGTTGTGGCAGTTGTGGGTTGTAAGTTACCGAATAAAGAGTGATTATCAACGCGTAAATTTTACGTATAGTTGGCAATCTAGGGTTAAAGAGCGCATGTTGTAGCGTTACCTACACCATCTATGATTTAGACAGCCAGCACAACACTTTTAACACGTTTTGCAGCTTGTATGGATTCTGCAGGAAATAATTTTGAACACTCGCAGGATTTAGGAAATGTTTGTTATTTTTGAATAAAAATAAGCTGCAAAAGTTATATAATTAATTACTCTTCCCTAAATTGAAAGGTTTGAGACAATTTTTGCACATATTTGAGATGTACGTAAAATTTACGTGTTGTTGGCATCAACGTATATATTTTCAACGTTGGCATTCTAGGGTTAAAGCCAGAATACTGTTTATTGTAATAAAGGTGTTATAAATATGTTGCCATAGATACTATTACTGAATGCAAATCTTACCAACTGAACACATTTTGCAATTCCATGAAAAGTTTTCACATAGGAAGTGTCAAATCTAATATTTGTATGTACTGAAGTACTAGTTGACTGCACTGTAGTTGTTGTTGTATGTTGTCCTGGAAATCCTGGATCCGCCATTGCAACCTAAAATTCCAAATTCTTTTGTTGTTATTAAATAGTATAATTTTATAGTTGAGTAAATATAAAATAGTAAATGATGTCATTCAATTCATAGTAGTAGCTATGACTTAATATTAAATTTAGAAGAAAATGCAATAAAAGATTGATATATATATATTCAGCTTGGCACTATATCAACAACTTAATGTTTAAAAAATATTATTAATGAGTGATTGATTTTTTAAGCTTATAATCAAATGCTGGTATTTAGGTTAAATAATATAGTTGTTCTTTATAATTACATGATAACCGCTATATACTTACTTATTGTTTAAAACTGGTGTTGTTACAATATTTCAAATAATCGATGAGGCCTAGAAGACTTAGAACATTTTTTTCATCACAAAGTCACACACAACTTTCAAGTTGCCTCCCAAATCCCAAATACAAAGTGAATACAAAATCAAAGATTATTACAAAATACAGGTCACAAATTATTTTTAAGGGGGCGTCACCAGCAGGTCACCAGTCACCATAAAAAGCAGTGGTAGATAATAGATAAAACCACAAACTACATACTCCGTGGTTTGTTTACAGGCATACACGGAACTTTGCCAGGCATTGCGCAATCGCAATATAGAATACATAACAAAAATTTTATACGATAAACATAAGACAAGGAAAGCCTTCCAGACCATTCAAAA
Organism: Galerucella tenella; assembly: GCA_910591685.1. Taxonomy (NCBI): domain Eukaryota; kingdom Metazoa; phylum Arthropoda; class Insecta; order Coleoptera; family Chrysomelidae; genus Galerucella; species Galerucella tenella. The sequence continues at coordinate 6,721 of CAJUYH010006140.1, forward strand.
ACTGAATTGATTTTTAATCACATATTAAGCTTGACAAACAATAATCCAAAAAAGATATTAAGGAGACAACAATATAATAAGGGGTCCTATTGATTCATTGAAATATTTATAGATACGTACGGGATCACAAACTCATTAATGGATCCATTTTCCTTCACAATTTATAACAGTGAATTTAATATTAGGACTGTTACCGTTTAAAACCTGTAAAATGAGCTTTGCGGTGTCTCATTGAGTACTTGAAATCTGATCTTACGTACTAGGCATAGCATAGAGAAATAAAAACAACATTATGGCAGAGATCTTCTGTAGGTTCCTTGTGGCATTATTTATTATTTTTTCTCTTATTTTTTGGGAATCAAACTACAATAATGTTTTTTATTTTTTATTTCGGTAGCGAAATAAAAAATAAAAAACATTATTGTGGTTTGATTCCCAAAAAATAAGAGAAAACATTATGGCAGAGATTAATGATATTATAATATTTCCCACTTCCCAGTGGTTCCCTTACCAAGCAGGAGCTGTATTCTTGTTTGAGGGAGTGAAGATTCTCGAGAAAACAGATATTTTGTCTTTGTCACAGCAGTGACTGAGTAGCCACTAGCCAGACAGAATAAAGACAAAATATGTGTTCTCTCGGAAAGCTCCACTCCCACAGTCAAGAATACAGCCAATGGTAGAAAACAGCCTCAGCGCATTACTAACCTTTCTCTGTGGTTTTAATTGATTTATTTCTGTGATCTACATTTAGTTTTGAGTTTGACATCTGTGGTTCGACTCACCTGATTGACTTGTCAAATCATCTGCTTCGCCTGTCAAACGGAAATCAAAGGTGGTTTCTTTTAACCTACATGCCTACATCCTACATTTATTATTTGTTTTTTCGTTGACACAGTATTTAATTATTAAAATTAAGAAGTATTATTACGTGAATTAATATGTCGAATAAATCCCAAAATCGACGTACAAAATGGAGCCTCGATTCTGTGAGGTTAGTTTCATTTCCTCAATTATTGTGCTAAATTAAATTGACTTATTTTTTATGGTTTCAGAATTACACGTATATCTACAGAACCGATAGCTTCCCCACCAGGTTATAGCGCAGCTACAATTGGAGCTAATAGCGAAGTTTCTAAGAAAACCGACGTGTCCCGCTTAATAACAAAAAAATCTTGGGACTTAGCCTTAGGTCCTATGAAACAAGTGCCGATGAACCTTTTTATAATGTACATGGCTGGGAATTCCATATCCATTTTCCCTATTATGATGATAGGTATGCTTTTAATGAGGCCTCTGCAAGCAATTTGGTCTACGAAAGCCACATTCAAAATGATGGAAACATCAAATGCTGTTTTACAAATGATTGTATATGTTTTGGGAAATTTTGTAAATATAGGTTTAGCCTTGTACAAGTGTCACAGTATGGGGTTACTACCTACCTATGCTAGTGATTGGTTAGCATTTGTAGAACCACCAATTCGACTGGAGAATTTAGGAGGAGGAATACAATTATGTTAAAATAAACATACTTTTTACTTATAATAAAATTTAGATCTTAAAATAATTAATATATCTAATATAAAGTAATTCAAAGACTATTTTTTCTTATGAGAATCAGCGTACTCTCTCAATTTTTCAAATAAAGCAGCTGGGTCATCTACCTTAGGTACCTAGAAAAATTTGTATAAATTAATAATTTATCTGATTCTGTGAATTGATAATCAACATTTTAGTTGAATATAATATGTGGATATTTAAAACAAAATTCATACTATTTCCAAATTTCTTTTATATCAACCCAACAAATATATTGGTATTTGTTATAAATTATGAAAAAAGCATTATTAAATATCTCTCTAATTTGGTTTGCATTGAACATAAGAATGGAAATATTTATCTAGCAACTTACATTATAATTTTGTGTTAGATATATTCCTGCATACATTCCTATTATAAAAGATAACTAAAAAACCGTTAATTAATTAAAATAAATATTATATTTTGAGTACTTACAAATCCCCTAAACATTTTCTGTTAAATTTATAAAGATCATTAACATAAATGACAAGATTGTGAGGAAGGTTAATTATTAAAAAAGAAGAATAAGATAAAGTTTGTGTAAATAGCTCTATGCATCATAGACCTTATTCAAAAAAGTCATACCACCCAGTTACACTGACTTACTCGTGAAGTTATGAGACGAACATACCTTTATATCATACCAATTTGTTTTTATGACAGCAGGTACAAAAAGTTAAGACTTTGTTTTTTTATTTTATTTTCTCAATACATAGCTTTTAGCAAGAAATTCCATCATCATGGATAATTCTTTAACGAATTTTGGTAAGAATAAAATAAATAAATACATTATACATTCTATTTGACCTACCATATTGTTCACCTATTTTAAAATGAATCTTTGATATGGAAGTAGAACAAGAAATTGTAATATTTCATATCTTAATGAGAACTGAGAACTTCCAATGAAATAAGTTGAGAACGTGCTTTCATCATTTTACAATCAGTGTAGAAACATTTTTTCTAGGTGATATTGCTTTGGAAATTAAATAGTTTGTATGTAAATATTTTAGAGCTAACAGATAGTACAGTTAAAATAGATCCAGATTCTGAGAATGGCTCCGGTTCAGATAAAAGTGATCCAATAGAAATTGTAAGTCTTGGAGATGCAGAATCTTCAAGCAATAAATCAGATGATGATTTTGATAACAATTTACCAAAAACCGTTACCCTTTTAAAACATGAAAAGACTGGTGCAAAAGTGTACCTAATTGGTACTGCACATTTTAGTAAAGAATCACATGAAGATGTAAGAAAAGTAAGTTTGCACAAAATATATTATCAACAAAGGATATTGAACATTATTATTCCTAGGTTATAACAAATGTTCTTCCACATATAGTTGTGCTAGAGTTGTGCAGTTCTAGAACAAATATTTTAGCTTTAGATGAAGAGACCATTCTGCAAGAAGCCAAAAATATTGATATGCAAAAAATCGTATCTACAATTAGAAGTAATGGGGTTTACAATGGCTTGATGTATTTACTTGTACTTAATATGAGTGCTTATTTAACTAAAGAAATCGGTATGGCTCCTGGTGGAGAATTTAGAGTTGCTTTTAAAGAGGTCAGTTAAAATCAAACAAACCAACTAATGATCTTAATTTCTAATTAATTGAAATTATATTTTACATCATAGGCTTCAAATATTCCCCATTGTGGTATACATTTAGGAGACCGTGCAATGTCTATTACATTACAAAGAGCTTTGGCCAGACTTTCATGGTTCCAGACTATAAAACTAGCTTGGCATCTACTTACCTCAAAGGAACCTATCAGGTGAGTATCATGCACTTTTATTAATCTTAAAACATGTCCTAAATCATTGAACATTGATCCAAAACCTTTTTATGATTTTCAGCGTAGAAGATATTGAGAAATGTAAGGAAAAAGACATGTTAGAACAAGTATTATCAGATTTCTCTGAGCAATACCCAGCATTTAAAGAAGTTTTTCTAGATGAAAGAGATATTTATTTGACAAACTCTTTGCAACAAGCAGCTCAATCAAGACTAAAATCATCACAAAATGAAGGTAGATCTACCAATATCAGTTATTGAAAATATTCTTATTCATTAACTTTCAGGCGATTTTGAACAAGAGCCTCTCCGTATAGTAGGAGTTGTTGGTATGGGTCACACTCCTGGAATTATAAAACTTTGGCCCCTAAGCCAACAACAGTATGTAAGTGCTATAGTAACAATTCCTCCACCAACTCTAACATCTAAAGTTATTAAACAGGCTTATAAAATATCACTATTAGCAATTGGAGGTTATCTAGTATATAAATATGTTCCTGTTCCTAAATTTTTGAAAGAAAATACTCAAATCATTGCTCAAAAAGTTTTGACTAGTTTAAGAGCCGAAAATACCATTAGGTTAAGCATAAACTGAGGTTGATTTTGTTTTAGTTTTTTTATTAGATATTGTTGGTTAAATATGGAATATATTCAAATTATTGTTTTTAAACACTACCTTTATTTTAATACGGTTTTTAAGATTAAATAGACTGAATTTAGATAATTAAAAAATGTTGAATTATTTTACTTTGGACTTTTTCATTGTACAACTTGTCCCAAGTTTCAAGATAGGATCTATTCACAAAAGTAATGATTGGCTATGGTGACACATCACGAAGTCAGAAAGTATGTAATTTATTAAATACAGTTGGCAGAAGTAAACAAAATATGTGAACTTGAAAAGAAAGATAATCACAACCGGCCAAGTAAATATTCTAAATATACCAAGTTGGTTACTCTATTGATTTGAATTATAAAATTCGACTCTCTTAACATATCTTTTGACAGTTGACTCTTATGGCATCGATAATTTGTTTTCGATTCAAAATATCGTTTGTTACTTCAAAAATACAACTATTGCAACAAGGACAGGCCCACCCAGTGCTCATGTTTGCTTTTGTTGAATGTAAAAGATAAAAAGAAAGGACCATAAACAAGTGTTTACAGTTCGAACATACAAAATATAGTCCACTATTACTATTCTACCATGCGTACTTTATGTCCACACTGTATAATATGTATAAAAAGCTTTTGTAATAGATCCTTTTGAGATACTTTGATTGCTTTGCAAATGTAAATACTGTTTTTGAATAAAACAAACTGAAAAATTTAATCCAAAATAAATTATTAAAAATTAATTGACAGCAAAATGTTAAAATTTATTTTAAAAAAACTATAATTTCATTATTATTCAAAAATCAAATATTTACTGAGATTGTAGTAAGTAAGGAATGAATGGGATTTTTAAAGGAGCTATTGCTTAACATATATTATATTCCCTGTCATGTTGGTCTCATGAGACTTAGAAAGCATATGCTGTAAATCTGTAAGAATAATTGTTTATCCTCAGGGCGACTGTCATTAGTGTCAACTTGTCGGTTAGTGGACATGCCCTATAGACCATTCCCTAATGTCGCCCACATTGTGCTCTCTCACATTTAGTTTTCATTGTTTACTGGTAAACAACAATAGTTAGACTTTAATTAACAATTAGCTATTAAAAGTTTCTAAAATACCATCTTTTTGTAGTGTTGATAAGTATTTAATGCGAGGAGAGAGAACAAATATTTTTTTTGTTGTTCGTAAAACAAAAGTTTCAACTCCAGTACAATACGGCTGACCTGTCAAAGTCATGTGCTCTGGAATGGTCTATTTATGATATGAAATTTGTAGGTTATGTCAAGTCGTGATACTGCATAATGCCACAAATGCACAATGCTTCAACCGGCCGCTTTTTATTTTTTTCACTAAATATTTAAATGGCACGACTGTTTATTCAAAAACTACAATAACATTGGTGAGTTGAGATACTTATAGGAAAATCCCCTTGACAGGGAATTCTACAGAGTGAACTCTATTTCAATGTTCTTTATTTGTACATTTTAAACCATTTCTTACGAAATATCTCAAATGATAGACAAGTTCAGTTGAGAATTCAAGGAAAACACTGAACTCTTTTCCCATTTGACTGATTTTATATCTCCAACCATTGGTTTAACATATATTGGTCGTGTTAATCCCAACGAGGCCCTCGGAGCGATAATCAATCTCCTACTAAACTCATCTAGGCAAAATATATAATGACATAACATATTTTGGCTAGAATATATTTTCCACATTTGTATCTTGAAAATGAAGAAATAATGAGTGAAGTAATATATCAAATAAAATTAAATTGTTATATCAAGATTAGCTCAGCGTAATTAGAAACGATGGATCACTCGCCACCTGATTAATTTTGTTGGGATGAACACAACCACTGATGAAAAAACTTTGTAATAGTTGCCACCCTATATACAGGGTGTACCAACCTTGCGACAAACTTCGGTATGTGGGTTATTTTAAGAGATATCAAAAAATGTTATCAACAAAAATAGTAGATGTGTCGAAGGTCCATATTTTGAAATTATATCGAACTATACAGAGTGCTGCATAACTCCGTTACAAACCAAACATATGATTTTTTAAATGGGAACTTCTGTATATTATACCGAATTCGGATTGGTTACATTTTTTTGAAGCTTTTGCCACGTCATACAGAGTCCTTCAAAACATATGGACACGTTTATGTGAAAATCTTAGGTAAATTAACGCTCTGTAGCTTGTAAGTTGAAGAAAAAAATGTATTTTGCCAGAGTTTTGTAATATTATGCAATATCTCCGTATCCTATTAAATTCCAATTATATTCTTTCTGGTATACAGGGTGAACGGAAACTCGAACCTGTCATTTTCTTTCTTCTTTAAAATGGAACACCCTGTATTTTATAGCAAATAGAATCATCGATTATGTAACTTTAATTTTTGTCGAGCATTCCCTATACTCAAAGTTTATAAAAACACAGTTGTTTTGTAATATTTATTGTAAAATATAATTACTGAGCTATTATGTGAAAGCATTAAACGTAGTATGTAACAAAAAATCCTAATTAATAAGAAATTTTAATGAACAATTTATTCTAAACAAAACTAGCCACCAAAAGTATAATCCCAACCGTAATATTTAACTAAGTTCAAAATGTTCACCGTTAACATCAATGCAATGCTGCAGAATAGTTCAAATGATTGACTAACATTTCTCAGCATATCAACGTTAACAGATCGAAATGCCTCACTAATTATCTCTTTCATGTCATCTCCAATAGCCGGAGAATTTTATAAACTCATTCCTTACAAGACCCGAAAAAAATAAATATACTTTTGCTAAATCGGGTGACCGAGCTGGCCAATCAGTTGGGCCCCCTCTTACAGCATTGCATTGATGTTAACGGTGAACACTTTGAACCTTCAGTTTAATATTACGGTTAGGATTATACTTTTGATAGCTAGTTTTGTTTAGAATGAATTATTCATTAAAATTTATCATTAATTAGGATTTTTTGTTACATTCAACGTTTATTGCTTTCACATAATAGGTCGTCAATAATTATAGTTTACAATAAATATTACAAAATAACTCTGTTTTTATAAACTTTGGGTATAGGGAATGCTTGACAAAAATTAAAGTTACATAATCGAATACTCCATTTTTGCTATAAAATACAGGGTGTTCCATTTGAAAGAAGGAAGAAAATGATAGGTTCGAGTTTCCGTTCACCCTGTATATAAGAATATAATTGAAATTTAATAGGATACGGAGATATTGCATCATGTTACGAAACTCTGTTTTTGCAAAATAGGAATTAATGACTTTATGCATCGAAGTACTAATATAATGTAATACAACTTGTATGTGTAGTAGGTTTACAAGGTCAAGTGGAAGAGCAAGTTTTGCAGCGTTTTTCTACGCAGTAAAAGTTGAACTTCGCATTGCATTTCCTATTTTATAATTTTTCTTTAAGTGTATTAATAAAAACGATTATTATTATTATACACTTTTTTTCTTCAACGTACAACAAGCTACAGAGCGTTGATTTACCTACGATTTTCACATAAACGTGTCCATATCTTTTGAAGGACTCTGTATGACGTGGTAAAACCTGATATCAAAAGCTTCAAAAAAATGTAACCAATCCGAATTCGGTATAATATACAGGGGTTCCCATTTAAAAAATCATGTTTGGTTTGTAACACGTAGCACTCTATATAGTTCGGTATAATTTCAAAATATGGACCTTCGACACATCTACTATTTTTGTTGATAACATTTTTTGATATCTCTTAAAATAACCCATATACCGAAGTTTGTCGTAAGATTGGTACACCCTGTATATGCTTTAGTTGGATGAATGATACTTAATCCATTGTAACTTCCAGTAAACGGAACCACTATATATTTTTAAAGATTGAAAAGGAAAAAGAAGGCTGTGTAACAAATTATATGTAAATGAAGGTCAAGAGTTTTTTTTTAACTATCTTTATATACCTATATTGAATAATTACATTCCTAATTAGAGTAGTATGAAAGAAACAGATTATCCAAAATCTATTCCTTTCCTTTGTGGTTGAAAATAAAATAACAAAACACTTAACATACTTATATTACTGTATACATACAAATATGAACTTTTAAAAAATATGTAAACAATTATTGGAAGACTCTTTGGCAGGATATTTTTAAGTACTTACCAGTTATTCTGCCAGATGTTTTGATTTGAGGTTTATATCTACAATAAATTGAGATCTGAAGTGGATATTGATAATGATTATGACAGTAGAAACAAATGTTTTTACATAAGATTTATCATGTAACGTTCATCGAGTATGATTTCAAGATTATGTTATACATGTTACATGATATATTTTGTGTGATCAGAAACCCACTCTAATAATCATCCCAAAGATAAAGCCTAATACATGAGTTACAAGTTAATTCAACAAACATTTTTCTAATAGTATGTAGTATATATGGATTAATTCAAATATAACTACAACATTTATCCAAAAGTTCTTATTCTTATCTGTGAATATAAAAAATGCATATACTATTTTGGGGTTTCAATGGTTACATTCTAATTTCTTTAAAAAAAAACGGAATTTGACCAATAAAATGAAATATGTTGATACAAACCTCTGATTTAAATTTTGTCTGCCGCACAACGAAATCCTAAATTAGAAGCTGAACTATCCATTGTATTGGATGATCTTGCAGCGCACCGGTACCGCCAACAATACGACTCGTGGCATAAGAACGAGCCTCCTTTCTTGACCTTTGTATTCTGAAAGTTTTTAGAAATGTTATCATATATATTTTTGTTACTTTTCTGGTCTAAATATATTACAGTTGTTTAGTTAGAGTTTTATTTGGTAAACATTTTCCACAATCCAATGATTTTTTCTTTTAAATGTGTTACCAAATTATATTTACATATTTTGAATAAGTAATAAGTATTTGCTGTGAATCAGGTATCCCATGATAGGTTTATGGAAGACATTTATCGCAAATTTGACAGACACATTTGCCAAAAATGATAGCAGACCTAATAAGCCAAGAGGAACACTGTAGAAGTTGAAGTAGGTATGATAACAGGGCACTCTAAACTTAATAGGTATGCAAAGCATTGTATTTTGAGAGATTAATACTCACTGGATCATTTTGCCAATTATCTTGAGTCCACTCCCAAACATTTCCAGCCATATTATATAGACCAAATTTATTGGGAGGAAAGGAATCTACTGGACTAGTAAACTGGAATCCATCTTCTGCAGTGTTAGAAATTGGAAATTCTCCTTGCCATATATTTGTCCTTAAATTGATAGTTCAATAGATTGTGACTTAAATAAAATGTAACATATATTTCAGTGAAAAAAATTACCAATGCTGTCCCTTTGGATTGAGTTTGTTACCCCAAGGATATAATTTTTGTTTTAAGCCCCCTCTACAAGCCATTTCCCATTCTGCTTCAGTGGGCAATCTTTTCCCCAAATATTCACAGTATTTAAGTGCATCATTCCAAGACACATGGATCACGGGATGGTTCATCTTACCTAAAATAATAATTTCAATCATAAAAACTATTAAAAATGATCATTTAATTTATTGTGATAAATGTTTTATAAAGAAACCTTCAATAGTAGTATCTGGTCCTTCAGGATGTTTCCATGACACTCCCTTCATTTTTATCCACCAAGGAGCTTGTACAGCTCTAACATCTTCATATTTTTTCCTTTCCTCTTCTGGAAGGCACATTTCAAATATAAAACTATCTCCAAAAATTTCAGCCTCAGTTTGGTACCCTGTTTTTTTGACAAAATCGTAAAATTTTTGATTCGATACTTCGTGTTTGTCTAAATAAAATTTGTTGATACTAACATTTCGTAGTGGACCTTCAAAATCTGTATCAAATACGGGTTTGTTAGTTCCCATTTCAAACATAGCACCTTCAATTAGCACCATATCTGAGATATTTAATATTTCATTATTGTCTCTAATTTCATTTGAATCTTTCAAATATTTAAGACTTGGATTTAAATCATCTTCACAGTGACCATTTCTATTTGTACTGCACCCGCAATCAGAAATAGTACATTGAATTGTACTTAGGATAAGTACAAGTAACTGAAAATATAAGTACATTGGGAAATTTTAAAATAAAACTAATTGCCTATTTAGTAGAAATAATCTAAACCATTGTCGACGTTTGAATTAAATTAAAAACAAACTATGGTGAAATGACAACGTAAGTAAACAATTTGTTGTGGTTAAATTCTTCTTTTTCTTTATCGGGGACACAGAATAAGTACGTCAACATTTCGTTAGGTGGCTAATATGAAACCAAGACCAAATTGTGCTGTGGTTGCCTATCTAACAAAACAATCCCCCCTTCCATCTTAATTCAGATATCTATGATATTTCCATTTTTTTAAATAGAATCTGTGGTTTAAAATTTAGAGCTATGATTTAGAATTTATAGAAGTTTTTCTAATCCAAGCGGCTAAACAAGAGTTTGAATTTACCAAAATAATAAACGGTATTTGATAATGACTAACCCTCCATTATCCAGTAATTCTAATGGAACCAATGATGAAGAAATGCCAGACACTAGTAACATCTTTAAAAGTAGAGATTTTATGTACAAACTTATTATAAGGTAAACATTCATTAAATAATAGTAAATTAAACTTATAAAGAACATTATACCAATTTTTAGCCAGTTAATGTATGATGGACACCAAAGTGTAGCTACTGCTTTACAACAAGCTGTACAGGTGGAAACAAGCAATGCCCCAAGTGATAGATTGTATCACTTGACAATTACTGGTCTTGAACATGAACCTGGGTTTAAAGAACGACCAAAGGCAATTGGCTTTGGTAGTAATAATATTGGTTCTGGCCTGGGTAATATATAGCAATATATTTTATGAAAGATTTGCTAACTTATATATTGTAGATTTGGAGTTTGAAACTGAATCCAATGTCCCAGCACCTGAACCAGCCTTATATGAAACTGCATATGTAACATCTCACAAAGGAAATTGTAGAGCAGGATGCTTCTCATCAGATGGTCAACTTATTGCAACTGGCAGTGTAGATGCAAGTATAAAAATTCTAGATGTGGATAGAATGTTAGCAAAATCAGCACCAGATGAAATGGATCCATCAAGGGGAGAACAGCAAGGGCATCCTGTTATTAGAACTTTATATGATCATATGGAAGAAGTTACTTGCTTAGAATTTCATCCTAAGGAACCATTTTTATGTTCCGGTAGCAAAGATATGTCTGTCAAGTTATTTGATATTTCCAAAGCTAGTGTGAAAAAAGCATTTAAAACAATAACTGTAAGTTGTGTAGATTTGAGGAAAACAAAATTTATTATTGTTCTTGTTCTATTCCAGGAGGCCGAGCCTGTTCAAGCGATATCTTTCCATCCACTAGGTGATTATCTTATTGTTGCTACCCAGCATCCAGTGATACGCATGTATGATCTGAACACCCTCCACTGTTATGTTTGTGCTTTTCCAAAACATCAACATACAGCTGCAGTAACTAATCTAAAATGGTCTCCAGATGCCAAGTTATTTGCTTCTTGTAGTAAAGATGGCAATGTAAAAATATGGGATGCTGTTTCAAATAAATGTATAAATACTTTGATAAAAGCTCACGATGGATTAGAGGTTTGTTCTGTGGTGTTTTCCAAGAATGGAAAATATTTGTTATCATCTGGAAAAAATTCCATTTGTAAATTGTGGGAATTGACTACCAGTCGCTGTTTAATAACATATACAGGTAAGTGATTAATCTTTAACAAAGCAATCAGACCAATAATATTCATAAATAAGAAAGTATAATAACTATATATAAGAAGTTTGTTCAGGCATTCTGAATTTAACTTCATCATTATTTAAATTAAAATAAAAATAATATAAATATTAACATATACATTATAAGTTTTTCTAAGAATGGTTTGCACGCACTCATTTCAACAAAATCTCTACCAGTAGGATGTAATTTGTATGCTACGCCACATAAAGAACGATATTTTCTACAAACTTTAACACCTTTAGGACAATTTGATGCTGGATCCCCTCTGGCATAAACACTTAATCCTTGTACATTGCCTGCTGGACCATAGTTACAAGCAACGTAATATGTGTTGCCTCTTTTTGCTGCTGCACAACCTACATGGGTAGTTGAGGCCCACACAACTTGTGTAAAATGACCAACTGTCATATAATCTCCAAATTTATCGAATTTGTCTCTAGTCATATAAACTATTTCTTTATGATACCACGTACCAACAGCATTGTTTATTGAGTCTCCTGCATATAAGTTTTGTCCAGCTGTTGAGAATGTTTTTGTTCTTCTACATGGTTCATGTTCCATTTTACATGTATTAGCTGTACAAGATGCTGTATACTCCAAATCAAGATCATAGTTCATTACCATTATATTTCCTCCAGGTCTAGCACCACCTCGTTTATCTCTACCTCCAGCTATAATATTTCTTAAAATGTTGTGTTGTACTGTTAAACTATTTCTTAGATCGTTTGTTAAAATAACTGGTTTACAATCTGAACTTTTGGAATCACACTTGCCGCCGTGACGGCAAACTACATTATCAGAATCGCCGCACTTTGGCCAATTTTCATGACAAACACCGTTGGCTAAAATAAGTTTGAAAGTTATTGAAATTATTGATATTATTTTTAGAGTAAGCATACATGTACAACAAATATCAATATCGTGGGGTTTTATTTTTAAATTGTGTTATACAATCTACCAATGTCTGTCTGTAAGACAGGCATAAACACATTATTTGTCATTTTCCCTAGGTTAAAGTTTTGACAAAAACATTTCTCTATGCTGTCAAATTTCCTTCAGGCTTAACCACAAGAGGCTAAATTGAACGCAGCATCGACCAATGAGAGAACAGGTACCATTGTGTATGGTTAGGTTAATTGTTCTTTCTCTAAACTAGTTTCATGAGTCTTTAACAAATGATCTTCAACAAAACCACTGAATGAACCAAGAATAAACAAAACAAATGTCTACTCTACAAATGCAGAAATTATACTAGAAGATACTGTATCTAACTCGACTATGCAACCAGCCACACACACATGGCTATCTCGCCTCTCATTGTGAAATCAAAATGTTGATTGCCGTTGAGCGCCAATGAAACAAATAATGAAACCAAATTGTTGATTGACGTTGGGCGCCAATTAAACCAATAAATGAGATTGAATGTCTTGAAAAAAATGATGGTAATTATTGCAGGTTCTTGCCTAACTAACCTATTAAATTTGGAGGTAAACTAAGCCACTTCGCAGGGCTTTGTTATCTTATTAATCTTAAGAAAAACAAATTAATAGAAAAACAGAAAAAGCTATTTTAGGGCGCCACCAATTTTCTTAGAAAATAAAATTTAATGGTCAGCTAATTTTTAATCTGTTAAAAAAAGAAAGAACTTAAAGTTTCTGTATAATAAATAAAACTATCAAGATAAAAAAAATTTATATAATTTCTATATTGATATTACAAAAAAGATGGGTTAATAACAATAAAAAAATACTTAGCACACTAGAACTTTTGTTTGTGAAGATAAAGTTTTGATACAGTAACTTGTTTCCCAGGAACTTGTTAGGTACTCCAAGAAATTGTATCCCAAGAACTGTGTTCCAGGAAACTGTGCAGTAATCCAGATTTTTATGATAAAACGGCATCTTTTGTTCATTCAAACTGGTGTTAAAATTATTAAATGGATTACTGCACAGTTCCAAACTTGCTACTTTGTGGACAGACGATGAGAGAAGACCCGCCGGAACCTTTCTCATTCTTATTTAGACAGTTCAAAATTTTAAATTTCACGGTAAAATACATAGTATAGGATCTTGATTTTTGGTCTACTAGTTTATTCCACCACAAATCACAAAAGTGAAATAATTTATTAAATATTTGAAAAGGAATATTTTTAGGAAATATATATGGACTATTCCACCAAAAACCAAAATTCTGAAGAAATTCAATGATAAATCTAAAAGCTGAAAGGCTGAACGCAAAGTTCACGTTTCAATTGGTGGATGCCGCGTTCGATTTAGCCTCTTGAGGCTCAACCCGAACTAAACTTCGTTCAGTGCATACCAAGGCAACACAAAGTTTAACTCTAAGAGCTCATCCATATCTCAAATGTGGTTGTATGAAATCAAACCAATGGTTCAATAAAACTCAAAGTCCAAACCACAAAATTTAATAAAAGTTCCTCAAAAAGGACACTTATGATGTGCTACTAGTTTCGGTACAAT
>CAJUYH010006140.1:21097-33949 GCA_910591685.1 Galerucella tenella
ATTGTACCGAAACTAGTAGCACATCATAAGTGTCCTTTTTGAGGAACCTTTATTAAATTTTGTGGTTTGGACTTTGAGTTTTATTGAACCATTGGTTTGAACACAAAGTTTGTTTAACTATTTACACTAGTTTAATCCTTGCACAGAATAGTTGAAGCTTACTTGTGACAGTTTTTCAAATTTAGATACATTTTAATTTAAAAGATAAACTTTATGTACACCAAAGCTAAAGTATCTGTCACAAGCGAATATTTTTCGTTTTCACTTAACACTTGTGTTTGGTGGACACCTTCTCAAAGTCACAACACACTGTAGACTATCATCATTTTAATGGATTTTTGTAACAATTCTAGGTGCGGGTACTACAGGCAAACAAGAATATGAGGCTCAAGCGGTATTTAATCATACAGAAGATTATGTCCTCTTCCCGGATGAAGCCACAACATCTCTGTGCGCTTGGAACTCTCGAACTGCTTCAAGAAAACAATTGATGTCATTAGGACACAATGGAGCTGTGAGACTGATTGCTCATTCACCTACCCAAGCAGCATTCTTGACTTGTTCAGATGATTTCAGGGCCAGATTTTGGTACAGAAGAACGCCAACATTGTAGTTGGAAGTTTTTTTTTGTATTTAATTTAGAAAACTTAATATTTAAGTAAATTTTTATCACTTGGTCTTGGTGTATTTAATTTCATATATTATTTTGATCACAGCTTGAATAACCCGTGATATCATATTGTTACATATCAGGGTGAGGAAGGTAGGAACGTTTGAGTGTAGGTTGAGAGGGTTGCGATTTTTAGGGCATGTAACAACATGTAATCTGTGATTGGTCCGTCTGCAAGTGATTGAGGAGTGAAACCAACGAGATAAATGAAAAAGTAGGGAAGTTAAATGTGGTAGTGATTTAACCAAAGAATACACCAGCTAAACAAGAAGCGAAGCTTCCGATCCTTTTTTTATATGCGCATGTCTGAAAGGAGCCATTTTTATAATAAGATACTTGTCATACTCAATTTTTACAACCAATTATATCGCCGATATTTGAAAATTTATCATTTTCTCTGTGTATTTAATAAGTTATCAATCTGTCAACATCAGTCCCTCAAGGACATACATTTATGTTACCAAAACATCAAAGAGATTGCGTCGGGCTTCGCTTCTTGTTAAGCTGGTGTATTTTTTGATTTAATCAACGAGGTAAAAAAGAAAGAGGAGAGAACATAACAGTATAAAGAATCATCGACCAAAGTGGCTTCTGAATATGGCCGACTTCCGTTGAATCGTTAACAAACCAGAGGCATACAATAAATTATTCAATTAGGGGAAACAAATATGAAACAAACATGTTTGTGATATTAGTAAAGTGGCACTTTTATTAAAAGGGTAGTTTTGAACAATTAATAAATATAGTCAAACGCACTCTTACCGTGCGGGTTCCAAGTTCACTAACCATATGTATCAAATCAAAAAACACAGAGGTTACCAAAATGTGAGATAACAAATACACCCGGAGAGAAGGAGATTTTTTTAACTAACATAAAGATAGCTACATAGACGTACCAAGATAGCTACATCATATATTGTCACTTTGAGTTGTCAAACTGACATTTAAATAAAAACTTCGCTGGTGAAAGACTTTTTAGAATCGCTGAAAACTAAATACATATCCTTCTTTTTCCCGTCAAAATTGCATAAGTCTGTCTTTTTATCTTACGGATTTTATTTGGAAGTTATGATTAAACGCATTAGAAGAAAACGAAAACGGTGAGTATGTCTTTGTTGAATCGTATGACCCGCACGATAAGAGTGCTATGTTCGCGGGTCACAATCCGAACCAGTTCAGGGACTAATAGCATGCGTATTCTAAAAGGTGGCGTTCGCGGTTAATGTAATTCTGAATTTTTAATAATAGTTCGCGGATCGGTTCGTTATTGATTCGGAATAAGTCCTAGCTGCATTGGGATTACGAATGATCAACTCGAATCGAGTACGCCATTTTAAAACGATAATTGCATTATCGATACATCCACGTATCGAGTGGACTGTTCGCATCGAGTTTTCATGATCGCAGTGCAGTTCCCTGATTTTGGTGAGGACTGGAAGTTTGGTTTGGCTGCTCATGCGCAAATGATCGATATGTCAGCTGTTTTATAAGACCGTTCGCGGTGCTGGTTCGGAACTAAGCATGCGCTCTAGACAATGTTGGTTCGGATTGTGACCCGCGAACATAGCTAATAATTGAAAGTATAATAGTTAATACTATTTGAATTAATGTGTACTATTGCAACATTAACAATAGATTTTTGCAGCTGGACGTCATTTTACCTGCAATGTGTGCTCAAGTGTGTTGTCAATAAGATTCGGTTTTATAGGTTTCATATAAAGACATTTACGATATCAGATAGTTCCATTTAATAACAATCAACGTTATTATATACATTTTAATATAAGATAGCTTATTCAGAAAAACAGAAGAGAGAGTTGATTGAATCTGGAATATTTCTACTGGATACTAATTTTTAAAAAACACTTCCTCTCTCAACCCTTCAATCTGGGTGACCTAAATGATTTAGTGTCTGATGCTTACATTAAAAAAAATATATGTAAACAAGATATCTTTGCAAACCTGTCAACAGACTGAAAGAGTTGAATATACAATTTTCACATAATCACTATTTTAATTTCAACAATGTAACCCAAAATTAAATATTTTCTTAAAATAATATTCCACTTTTAGTCGAGATCGATTCTAGTCTGTAATTGTAAAGAACCGCACTGTAATTTGCTTTCTCTCATTTTATTGAACGAGAATTTAAGATCGTCCATTGAAATAGGACGTAAAGAGTCGTGAAAAACGTCTTCATCTTCATCATCTTTTTGAGATGTTGTTGGGCCGTCTATATGATTGCGTAAATAATCTCTTACTCGGTAGATGGAAGCATTACGGCATAATTCGCGGAGATCAGAACCTGTGAATCCTTCGGTGGATTTTGCCAAAGCTTCAACGTCTATGTCGTCTGATACTGGTTCATTTTCTAGAATTAATCTGAAATTCAATAAAATAGATCCATCAAAATTGCTTTCTATGGTAGAGATTCCAAAATCAAACAAATGTTGAAATGAAGTTTGTTCATAACTAAACTTCGATTTGTACCCTGCAATACATTTACTTAATTGATGACATTTAGGTGTGGTTTATCTTTGTTGCTCTAAGGTCTTCAATTTACTCAGCATTGCATTTAACTATGAAATACTAATTGTTTTCTTAGCAGTATTTCATCTCAAAATTATGAAATGAGAGTTTTGTTTTTTAATCCTAACAATTCATTAAAATAATTTTATTTATAACTAGAAAATTGAAGTCATCAAAATATGAACTAACCTGACAATTTGTCTCCTTTGTGCTGTATTGGGCATAGGAACATGGAAAGTTGCAGGCATTCTCCTTAAAATTGCTTTATCCAGATCCTGTGGTCTATTTGTAGCCCCCATTACAATAACTGTACAATTTGAATCTGTAATTAAACCATCCCAAAGTGACATAAATTGCGCTTTCATCATAGCAGTAGCTTCATGATCTGAACTAGTTCTAGACCTTAAAAATGAGTCAATTTCATCTATAAAGATGATGCAAGGTTGGATTTTGACGGCCAGAGTAAAAACAGCTGCAGCTAATTTTTGGCTTTCACCATACCATTTATCTGTTAAAATGGACAAATCTAAATTAATGAAGCGAGTACCTGCTTCTCTGGCAGTTGCTTTGGCAATCAATGTTTTGCCACACCCTGGAGGCCCATGAAGTAATACACCTGTAAATAATCAATGTAATAACATGATATATATTATTCATAAACTATCTACAAACCTTTTGGAGCTGTAGTAAGTTGTGAGTCAGCAAATAATTCCTTTCTCTGTATAGGTAAAATAACAGTTTCTCTTAGTTCTTGGATTAAACTTTCCAAACCTGCAATGTGATTCCAAGTAACTTTAATGTCTTGGGGATGGACAAGATGAGCAGCTATCATCATTTCATAATCATTTAGTTTCTCGACAAATAGAGGAGCATTTCCTGAAGAAGTCAATCTAGCGGGAAAAATTAAATATAGATTCGTAGTACAGTAGTATTGCAATTTTACCTTTTTAGTTGCTCTTCTGCTCGTTGTCTAGCTTTTTTCTTACTCTTATTAGTTGGATCAACTTGGTTCATAATCCATTTTATACTTAAGAATGTAACTGCAGAAACTAAGGTTAACCTCACTACAAGTCCAATCACTTCGTTTTTAGTAAAAGCTGTGTCTGCCATGTTTGGGAACAATATTTAATACAGTCTGTATTATTAATTAACTTCAAAAATATTTTCAGCCGTTTAGCATTTCAATTTTAAATAAATGCAAGCACAGATAAGTACGACTGTTACGACTAATTCATAGATTCTCCCACCATGTATATGATAAATTGATAAATGATGAATAAGAAATAAGATGGAAATAAGACCTTTGTCAATTTTTTTGACTATGACTTTGACATTTCATTTTACGGTTTTTGACGTTCTCGACTTCCGAACATGAAACCGTACAGAACATGCAAAAAAAATTTGTCTTTGGTGCTCTAGGTTATCTGTGGTTCTAGCCAGAAATAACAAAGTGAGCAGCGTGCACAGACTTTTTTTAGGAAGGTCACATATCAAATCGGATTCTTTTGATGAAAAAACAAAGAGCCGTGTCCGCCGAAACATTGCTTTTGCATATTGCCGCCTTTCAATTTCACGCAACTCATTCTAAGAATAAAAAACTGCTCCCTCGTATCATTGAAAGAACTTTAAAATTTGAAAATTATAAAATGTTTTTAATAGATTGATAGACTGATTAGGGTGGGCCATGGCCCACTTCTGTAGGCACGCCTATGTAAAGCATTCTAGCTAGAGCACCGAGCTACCGTGTAACTTTTATAGAAAATAGCGTATTCAACGTAGTGGTGAATATGCGCATTAATCATACTGTTGGTCAAAAAGAAGTATGTTTTAACTATGGTTAGTTAGTTTAAACATTGTCTAATATTTCTTTATATTAGACAATGGTTTAAATATGCTTATCATAATATTATCTAAGTCCGGCCCTGAGACAACATCGTGGCGCATGAATCAGACTACGTTTAGTATTTTTCTATTTGGACGAAGTTTTATTGTTGGATCTGGTCTGTGGGTTGCCTGTCTGATTATATTCTGTCATGTGTCATGTAAAAAATTTCAACAGTGTTGTCGTTGTGTCATGAGTGTTGTGTACGTTTAATGAAATTGTCATAAGTGTGTTTTTCTGCCAAAAGAAAATATAAAATGAATTTTCTTATCATTTAGCACTTAAAGACTACGTTAATGAACTTAACACACTTTATATTTAACATGATTTGCCTTGTAAGTGTTTTAATTAGCTAAATAAAATTATAACCTTAATTTAATTTTTATTTTAGAATACCAAAATATTTTTTAAATTAATTGTACTAGCAACATGGCTAGAGTTAACTCAACAATTTTATGTTCCCGGTATGGCCCCTACAGATTTCAAAAAAGGTAATCCATACATTAAAATATTTAATTAAGTCAAACTTTATTATTAATACATTTTTATTTAATCTTTAAGGTGACCCAATTGAAGTTAAAGCTGTAAAAATGACTAGTATACATACCCAACTACCTTACGAATACTATTCTCTGCCTTTTTGTTTGCCAAAAGGAGGTTCTGGTGCAATACATTACAAATCAGAAAATTTAGGGGAGGTTTTAAGAGGAGATAGGATTGTAAATACTCCTTATGTAGTGAAAATGGCAGAACCCACTCCGTGCTCTTTACTTTGTCACTCTCCTGACAAACCCATTCACTGGAGTGTTGGTGAATCTCAAGTTGTATATGATAGAATTCAGCATGATTATTTTGTTCATTTGTAAGTTTCAATGATATTAAAAATAAATTTAGTTAAACGGTCATCTTTAACACCTATGAAAATACTTGCAATAAATCTAATTTTTCTGTCGGCCATAACAGAAGTTAGATGCATAAAGAGGCATATTAAAGGTTTTATTTATATAATTTTAGATTAGTAGACAATTTGCCAGCAGCAACCCAAATATTCAATGTGGAGACAAATGAAAATCAACTAGAACATGGATATAGACTTGGTAACATTGTTGGAGATCGGAGTTTTATTAATAATCATCTCAAACTTACTTTATTATATCACAATCCTCAACCGTAAGTAATATTTAAATAGAACTTGGAAATAATAAGCTTTTTAAAGCAAAAGATGAAATAAATTAGGTTATGAGTTGGATAACATGGTTTACCTTGATTGTCTAAGATCCAGTTTAAGAAATAACTACCCTCATCTGTTATTTGATAATGATAAAGATTAGATGTTAGGTAATATGTGGATCACTTGGTGCATCAATAAATTGCACATAGAGAATATAATAACTGATTAATATTTTCTGTTTCCTTGCTCTTACCTGATAAAATGTGGGACACATACTCCGAGATTATTAATGATCAATAAAATAATTATGGATTTTTACATTCTAGTGATATATACAGGGTAGTAGGTTTTCGAGCTACTGCAAAATCTATTCATAAAGATGAAATGAAATTTGCTGGTGAATCTTGCAGTTTCCAGAGTAAGTCAAGGTCACAGGATGTTGACCCAGTAGCTGGCACAAAATTATATTTTACATATGAAGTGGAGTGGATAGAAACTTCTGTCAGTTGGGCTTCAAGATGGGACACTTATCTTGCTATGACTGATGCACAAATTCATTGGTTTTCTATTATTAATTCAATTGTAGTTATTTTCTTTTTATCAGGTGAGTAAAACTCGGCTTTTCATAAAAATTTGAAAACTAGTTTTAAAATATTTTCATTATTTTCTGCTTTGTTGGCTATCCAACATTTAAATATTTCGATTTTTTTTCAATTAGTTTTCATTTAAATAAATTTATAGGCATTTTAACTATGATAATGGTTCGTACACTTCGAAGAGATATTGCTAAATATAACGCAGATGAAAGTTATGATGAAACAATTGAAGAGACTGGATGGAAATTGGTCCATGGAGATGTCTTTAGGCCACCTAGGTATTCAAGATTCTTTGCTGCTCTTGTAGGTTCAGGAATACAAATACTACTAATGTCATTGATAACGATATGTAAGTAACTCTTCTGTCAGTAAGCAAATACTGTTGTAGTTATATTTACACAAAATATAATTCCGTCTGCTTATAGCTTTTAAATGAAGTAACTGTTTTTAGTTTTTGCAATGTTGGGAATGCTGTCGCCAGCTTCCCGTGGAGCTCTTACTACAGCAGCTATTACTTTTTATATGATTCATGGAGCAGTGGCTGGATACTTATCAGCTCGATTGTACAAAACAATGAAAGGACGAGAATGGAAAAAGGCTGCTTTTTTAACAGCAGTTTTGTATCCGGCAGTTGTCGGTCTTGTTTGTTTCTTTTTAAATTTCTTCATTTGGGGAAAAGTAAGTTTATATAAACTAACATATTATACTGTTTTTGAATAAGCATACACTAATGTCTCAATAAGACTTTCTTTCTAATGAATTTAAATGAAAAAACACTCAAATATACTACAATTTATGACTGCTGTGAGTAGAGATATAATGAGACACCAAATGTGCACATTTGACCTTGAACAGCACAAGAGCATGGATAATGATTACCCGCATGTATAGAATTTGATAAAAAATTTGATTTATGTCTCGGAATAGTGAATTAATTACCCGCATAATTTTTTATTTTTGATATAATGACAGTGCAAATGTGCACAGGTCAATGACCGGTCAAGGTTACAGAGCAAGTATACCTGCATGTATAGACATGTATAGAATTTGATAAAAAATTTGATTTATGTCTCGGAATAGTGAATTAATTACCCGCATGTATAGAATTTGTCTCCATCATTGGAAGTATTATTCTGAAAGCAATTTTTGTATGGGCAAGTCGATGAAGAGGTTTAGTATATATGAGTGGCAGAGCAGAATTTTAATTATATTTGTTATCGTGTGAATAAAGAAATGGAATCTAGTAGGTGTGTTACACCAGAGCTTAGTTTTATTTCAGACTGTTTATACTACAGTGCTCCAAGATTAGCAAGTATCGCTGCAAATGTGGTATATTGGTGTATACGCAAAAAAAAATAACATTGGAATCGGATACAGATATTTCAAACATGATACCATCTATGAATTTGTAATTCCCTGTGATTTGTATAAAATGTGAACTGTATTCGCGAATTAAAACAGCAAATAGATAGTGATGTACAAGAGGATGAATCTGGTGAATTGGTTGGAGAGGAGGATACAACAATATATAACCCATGCTTTTATCCTGCCTGGAAAAAATTATATAAAAGATTAAACATGTTAGTAGTTAGTCGATATGCTTACTCCAACGTTTATAATACTGCAAGCTATTATTGGCAACTACCTACCAACATCCGTATAATATTAGAGAAGTGTTTGTATGTTTTGATAGTAATGGTACAAAAAATGATAGTTGGCCTGAAAAATGGATACGAATGGAATCTTATACACCAAACAATGCGGTAACCCTAAAGGCTGAAATACCCACCAATAGTACAACATATAAAGTGCGTCTCTTCAAAAGTAATAGAAACTACCAAGATTCGAAATGGTTGCAGTTGTATGGAGCTCAACAGGTTATCTCAAGCACGCACACAAATACGCATATATTATATTATATAGCTACATGTTCTACAATTGTAACTGTTTCAATATTTTATAAAGTTATCCTTCATTTGTTGAAATAAAAGTATATAAATAGCATTTATTTTTTTATTAAATATCATACAAAGAATCAAAATTTGTAGAATCCAATCCCTACAGCACCGCTTCTTCTAATCCTTGTATGTGCCAGAAGATGGATCCACCAGTTTCAACGATTTGTAATTCACAACTTTCCATAAGATATATTCTTCAAGCGTTTCTTTTTATCAGCCTCGAATCTTGTTTGTATACATTGCAGGGCTGGACTGACTTTTATAGGAGTGGAAATAAAAGATGTTATGGTTTTAAATTATTTATTGAATAAACCCTAATTGTAATGAATGTGAAAAGATTTCAAAAATTAATTTCAGGCTAAACAAATCCTGTCGTAATATTAAAATGGTTGTCGTAACACAAAAAACAATCATCACGTTATAAAAGATATTATGATTTATAAATCTTAGTCTAAACAATTGTTATAATATCAAAATTAATTTACATTAATATTAAAATGTTTGTTGTTACACAAAAAACAATAATCAACTAAATAGTATAAAAATAGTTCTTTTTCACAAATGGAACATCTAAAACATAATTCTGGTAAATTTCCTGAACTACCGGTAAAATGTTCATTAACATGTTCTGATTTTATGCTTTGACCATTATTGAAATCAAAAAACAAGAGGTACATAATCGATATTCACTTGTCGAATAATAGCATTGTATGATACATATTGGTTTTCCATAACATGTATTCATCCATTTCACATTGTTTACTGATTCAATATGGAATGACTTAATGTCAACAGTTGAACTATCATATTCTTGGTCTAAACTACCGAAACTGAATCAACTTCATCATCTGCTTCAATTCCATTGGCATTATCTTGGTTGTCTAGCAAATCAGCCAAATCGAATGATTCGTCCATGTTGTTTCACATTCAATTTTAGTTTAATAAGTATTGCAGCATGTACTATATATACCCATAGAATTTCCGACATGCGCAAACCAGGACATGTTGAAAGCATCAGTTTCTCACCACAAAATCATTTATTACAATATATGCAAGTAAAAACAAATTTATTGGTAGGGTTTTATTAAATATTTGTAGAGCATTCCACCGTTTTGGTGGTTTTGCTTTGCTGCTGTTTTTTATTGATGTTTTCATCATCTTGGGCAGTCGGGGCTAAACTTTACATGTTCTTCATGAACGCAATCTTCGGATAGCCACTCATGAATTTCCACATGACAATTAAAACAGCGAGTTATATCACTATAACCAACATAAAAAAAACCTGCCAACGCTAAATCTATAGGGGAAACTTTACCAGTCCAATTTTCAAAGGATTGCAAACGGTAGTCATACAGTGCTAATAAATCAGATAAATCTTTTAAACACATATTGATGGTGTGAGTCAAATTCATTTTGCTATAACTATTTATAGATTCCCTCCAATACTAATATTATTTCCCCCACCACTCTTACATATCTATAAAAAGTCATGAAGATACCATATCGAGTACAGTTTTGTCTTGTTTGCTGTTAGAAAAAATGTCTTCAAATACTGTTCCAAAGGAAGTGTTTTTGGGGGAACATCGATTTTACTTGAATCCATCAAAATCAAAGTTTGTTACGGTCTGTTTATCAGCAGAATGCACTCCTTGTGTAATCATTTCAGGGAACAGGAATAATTATATAGTTTTTCATGAAAAGGAATGGAATGAACTATTATGTTTCAAGGATTTAATTAACAACTTTTTCACTACAGCCGAAACTCTAGACCCCATAGATGCAGGCTATTTTTGGCTTGAATTTAAAAAGTTTGAGGAGAATAAAGTGCTAAAAATTTTAACTGGACATGCTAGTGTTTGGTTGGGATATGCAAGTATATCCGAGCTTTTTAAGATATTACCGCTAATACAGAGCAACCTTGAAACATTAAAAAGCCAACAGTTTCTAGGAACTTTGAAAATTCTACAACTAGCTGTTACTAAATCACAAGAAGTTCCGAAGACAGCACTAGAAGTTCTCCAACCAATAAAAATAATTAACCCAATTACATACAACCTAGGTCTTGAAGTAATTTATAAATATCCCGAATTATTGCAAGATGAAAAAAGTCAGGTTTAAAGAAAACATTAACAAAATATATGTTTTATATGTCTGGAGATATGCATATTATGCAGCAAGAAAAAATGATTGGCAAGCTAGATATCTTGATGAGTTAAGGTTCAAGCAACGCATTCAACAAGTCGCAAAATGTATCAATCCTATTTTAGATGTAATACACAGATGTAAAGTTTATAATAAAAAAATATGGTAATTAATATGTTTTATTTAAAAAAATAGTTTACAATACATTATTTTTGTTAATCCACGAGTTGTGTGAGTTATCTAATCCTAGCCATTTCACCAAAACCTTATTTCCTTTCCTTCTCAGCACTTTTTCAACGAGATAAACGTCAGAATGTTTAACTTTTAAAAGTTCTTCGGTGTAAAAAGCTCCTTGGATAGGTTGATTTCGTTCATCTTGTAAAAGATATGTAGTGGGGTTTGTCACCTTGACTTTACTAATTTTGAATATTTCAGTTGACCAGTTGGGTGTATAACCTTTGGAAAACGACTCGCGATATTTACTTATGCGTACAAAATCACCTTTTTCAAATTTAGGTTTGTGGGGGTCGACTTTTTTCAAATGATTAAAAGCCGTTATATATTTAGCATTTTTCTCATTAACCTCACTGGGGATTGCACCTGTTGTTGAATGTCTGGTATTATTGTATCGTTTAACAATTTTTGGAAGCAATTCTAACCATCTATAAGACCCTTGCATACTGAATTCTTTCCACAACAAAGTCTTGAGTGTTCGAATAACTCTTTCTACGATGCTAGCCTTAAGGTTTGAAAATGTGCTATAATGGTTTATTCCATACTGTTGCATAATCTGTTTAAACTCTTTGTTATAAAACTCTTTACCCATATCGGTTTGTAAATTTTTAGGTGTTTTCATTTGCGATAGTATTTTTAGCATTGCTTCCGCTACATCTTTGGAATTTTTTCGCTTTATAGGTTCGGCCCAAACAAATTTACTAAAAGTATTGATTATTACAAGTATATATCCAAAATCTTTGTTAACGCTTTTATAATTATTTAAAACTATTATGTCAGCCTGTAAAAGATCTCGAATTCCTTTGACAATCACATGTCGTCTCTTGTAATTTTTACGAGCTGGACTATGCAATTCATTAACCACATCTCGTTTTACATTACTCATATTTTTTTAGAGCACACTGAATTACAAATTCAATGTAAAATTTATTGTATTTAGGGTTTAAAATAAACTTTAATGTATCTCCTTTTTCTAGAACTTTATCTATCATATTGGATTGTTTATAAAAGTTCTCTTTATATTCAATATACACGCCATCAGAATTGCCGGTAATATGTTTCACTATTCCAGATACTGGTATCGTAAAAGTGTTTGTATTACAGTCTAAAATATAGTAAATTTCATCTTTTTTATTTTGGCTGCCGCGTATGTTGATAAAAACTTTGGTATTGAATTTATAGGGATCCCCAATGTATAAGTTATCACCGAGGAGCGGTGCTGCTACAATTTCTTTTGTGGGTTTTAACACTTGAGAACGAAGAAAGTGGTGGTTAAACTTATTGATTGGCATACTAATC
Organism: Galerucella tenella; assembly: GCA_910591685.1. Taxonomy (NCBI): domain Eukaryota; kingdom Metazoa; phylum Arthropoda; class Insecta; order Coleoptera; family Chrysomelidae; genus Galerucella; species Galerucella tenella. The sequence continues at coordinate 33,579 of CAJUYH010006140.1, forward strand.
TACAATGACTTATTTCAATCGATAGGTCACTATTTATGTTGATTGTAGCGGACAAAGCATGGTAAAATCAGCACACATATTATTTACAGAACCTACTTTAAATTCAATTTTATCGCCTTTTTTTATTGTGATGTGAGATAACTCATTATATTTATAAACCTTGCCATTTATCAAAACATCACCGTCACTCGAGTAGTGCTTACAGCTTTCAATATAACCTTCAACTGGAAAAACAAATGCAGTTCCTCCATTTTCTAACACGTAAAAAGGATTTTTTGTCTTTTTCACCCCTATCAATCGAATGAAACAAGTACTGAAATATTCTTTTGGTGTGCAAACATAAAAGGGCGTCTTAAATATTGGTTCAGGAG
>CAJUYH010006141.1:0-20995 GCA_910591685.1 Galerucella tenella
TTGTTCTTCTTTATTTAAAGCTTCTTTAAGCCTCTCAATAAGGACTGCCTTTAGTCCTTCTTGGCTAAGGTTTTTTTTCTTAAGTTGTTCCTTAAGTTGTGTTGCTGTTAGTTTGTCAAGTTCGAAAATGTCAGACATATTTATGTAAAATTCTCCTAAAGATTATTTAATAATAAGAATTTACTGTTGTGCTAATGGAAATACAAATTCTAGTTTAATTTGACTCACTGCAGTAACCAAAACGGTATTTTAAAATTGCTTTGCTATTGTTTCTTTATAAAATGTTTGAATAATCTTGTTTTTATTAATACTTTATGTGGAGAAACTAGGTATAAAAGTATAGGAAGAGCCTAAAACGTTGGGGGCCAATTATTACAATCTTTTGTAATAATTTAATTTTATTTTGAAAAAGTTATAGAGACAATCATAGTAATATAAAAAAATTAAATTAAGGTTGTTATAACCTCAGAATTTATAATAAACTTTAATGGTTTTACTTAAAATGAAATTATTAATTTTGTTTAGATCTAGCTCAATTAAAAAAAAACAAGAGACTTATATTCCTATCAGGGTGAACAGGTAGTAGGATTATAATTTCCAATTCGTGCAATTTTCCTTAAACCTTTTATACCAGTACTCCCAACATAAAATAAAAAACCAACGAAAATTAAAATGACAATTTATTTATCTAGTTGTTCTCTAAATGAAAATGAAGTGGAACGAGACATAATTAGATATAAGCGCAAATGAATAATAAGTGAAATAGTTACTAAAATTGAATAGTACTATTTCTTAATTTAAATATGAGATACCTAATTATAAACATAAATATATTTTTCTATGGTACATCTAGATAACGCACCTACAATATTCTATAAACTATGTCATTTGTCAATGAACAATCTAATTCTATGGTTCGAATCAAAGTTGGAATATTAAAGTAAAAAGCAACCTAAATAATAAATATTGTGATACAAATAGTACAAAAATACCCAAAAATATAACACAATTACCAATAAAATGCGCTTACGCAAAAATATTCAAATTTTACAAGGGCTCAGTGAGAAAATCCTCACCAGCAACATCAGACGAAGCAGGGAAAATTGTAAAGAAGCCTCCAAGCCTCACAGCAACACGAACATGATTTTTATATCTACTTTGGTTATTCCAATAACCAAAAACGGACAACGGTACTTCTTAAAACTGGATATAAATACCCAAAGTATAATAATATGTAGGTATATTTACCAAATACAAATTTGTTGAAACTTGTACAGTTTTTCTTTGGCGAACTCTGCTACATTTCCTTGGTAATACCAAGGAAAAACTTTTTCTTTCTTTTTCCAAGAAAAATCACCAACCTTCTCGTTTTTGCTTCCCAACTCAACAACCACCTTTTATTTTTCTTTTCCATGGTAACCGTACTAAAAAGTTCTGGATTGGATATTGGATTACAACAATTTTCATTGGTAAGTTTTTTACTCTTAATGTTTAATTTCTACCTTTCCACAGATTTCCATAGAACCCTCTAAATTTTATGTTTCCTTATAAATTAATTTAAAATATTTGTACTTGTGACAGAATGCTATCTACAGGATGTTTTGACAGTTTTATACAGTTATTTAATTAAAATTTTGGTTGTAGATACATTCTGTTACAATACATACCTGCAACAAATAACTCACTTTTTCAATGTTCTTGAGAATACAACAGAATTATGGCCGTTTCCACCGTTTGTTTTAAGCTGAGCTTACGTCTAAAGGAACCTTAAAAACAGAATTTGCCTTCCACCGGTTACTAAACCCGACATAAAATGTCTTAAGGCTTCGTAAATATAAGCCCTCGATATTGAAGACTTATATCATTTTAACGAGACTTAAGCGTTGCGACGTAATTGTACCTAACCATATATTATAACCTAACCTCTCCGGAAAAATAAACAAAAAGATGAACTTTGAATACTATGATGTATATGATGAAGATGATATTTTCAATGATGATTTAGATATACTGGAAATAATAGAATATGGGTTTCCTCGGAAAATATACGAGAGAATTGACCATTTCCAGGCGATGGATAATTTAACTTTCTTCAGAAGATACCGGCTGTATAAAGAAACGGCATTGCACCTTTTGACCTTAATCGAAGAAGATCTTGAATTTCCAAGTGATATGTAAGTCTTAAAAAGCAGCGGAGTGATAAATTACAAAAACAAACAAATTTATTTGTTCTTATTTCTAGTAATAATTCTGTATCGCCAATAAATCAATTATTGTGTTGTCTGAGATTTTACTCTAGTGCAGGACACCTCAGTGCTATTGCCGATAATTCTGGAGTAACAATATCGTCAGCTTCAAGAATCATAAAGAGGGTATCGGAAGCTATTGCAAGACTGCACAATAATTTTATTAAAATGCCAACTCAAGGGGAATTAATTAGACAGCAAAACAAGTTTTATGAGATAGCATCATTTCCGAGAGTGGCGGGATTGATAGATTGCACTCATGTAAAAATTCAGTCTCCAGGTAAATATGAGAAGAGAAGAAAATAGACACTTTATAATACATTCTCACAATTCTTTGGTACCATTAATAATAGTTTTATTATATTTAGGTGGAGATGATGGAGAAATTTTTAGGAATAGGAAGTCGTATTTTTCGGTGAATGTGCAGACAGTATGTGATGCTGACAAAAAAATAACAGATTTGGTTGCCCGCTGGCCAGGATCTGTTCATGATGCAACCATTTTTAGCAACAGCAACATAAATACTCGTTTTGAGACTGAAGAATTTGGTAATACATTTTTAATAGGTAAATATATCATTGATTTTATAATATGCTATAAGTAGGTACCTATCTTTTAAATTATATTCCTCTTGCATCTAACTCAATAGTTTATAGAGTTTATTAGAGACAGGCAATATGTATTGATCTATTAATTTAAAATTAACATGTTTTCTCTTGTAGGAGACAGTGGTTATCCATTAAAGCAGTATTTATTAACTCCATTGGCTAACCCAGCTACTCGTGCTGAGCAGCTTTATAATGAATCCCACATTAGAACAAGGAATAAAATAGAAACATTATTTGGGATATGGAAGAGAAGGTTCCCCGTTTTAGCTTATGGAATGCGATTAAAGCTTGAGACCGTTTTGATTATAATAACAGCAACAGCTGTTTTACATAATTTGGCTATTCAGATGAATGAACCTGAACCTCCACCACCCGAAGAAATAAATATAGACGAATTAAATAATTTGGTCAATATGGCACAAATTCCAGAAGTACAACCTGTGGTACAAAATAATTTGCATGCTTTTAATGTTAGAGCTAATCTAATTAACAATTATTTTGCCAATTTATAAAGTCAATTTTGGTATAATCATTAGGATTAGGGTCTCTTATACTAATTTTTTTCATTATTTATAACTTCCATGTAATTATATTTGTTTCAATATTTAATGTTTATTTTTCACAAAATAAAAGTCAATAAATATTTGAATGTTTTTATTCAAAGCATTTTACCAAACTGAATAATCATTCCTTATAATTATTAATTATGATGCCAATAAAATATATTTTAGATTATACATTTATTTATTTGAAACTTTTGGTAACAACAAAAATGAACTCAACTCATAAGTATACCTACTAAAAATAAAAACCCATATGAGGATGTGATGGACCAAAACACAAGTTTTTTCACAATAAAAATAATAGGGATTCAGCCTCATTTGGTCTAAAACAAGAAAACTAACTAAAATGAAGATATTTTTCTGAATTTTTTTTCAACTTTCTTTCTTTTCTAAATTATAATAACGAGGTTTTTCAAGTAATTTTAGTTTTTCTTCTTTCAATTCAATTTTTTTTTTGAAGCTTAGTTTTCAAAAAATGTTCTTCTTGCATTCTGACATCAGCTACTACTTTTTTTGTTAGCATATCTGCAATCGCTAACCGTTTATCAACTAATATATTATATTTCTCGGCTAAGTGTGAAGAAGTTAAGGCTTTTACTGTTGTTGCTGGACGTCTTCTATCCACAGATTTATTTTTTTTATCGGTGTACTTTCTTGGATCTGAAATAGAATAAAATGTATCATAAATTACAGTTTAATATTGTCAAAAAATATTTACACATACATATTTTTATAACCTACTATTTATCTTATGAAGATTAAAATAACTAAAACTAGTAAAGTTGTAACTTGTAAAATGTTTCAGCATTACTTTTTGGAGACATATAACCTCCAGAAGTTCCTAAATAGAAGGTAGCTATAATATAAAAGTTCTTCTGAAGAATATTTGATGCTACTGTTTAAATAATATGTAATATGTACTGTTTATTTTGAATTTATCAAATTTTTGAATATATAATGATCGTGAGTTATTTTGACAGTTTACAGTAGTAAAAGTACATACCAAACTTTCATTTTGATATCTTCGAAGAGGGTCACTGATGGTGCTTGTAAATCTCTGGGTTTATATGTTTTCCACGTGTTTCCTTCGTTATCTGCACCAATATCCTAGAAATGACAAATATAATGAGCACTAAAAATCTCTACAATTATTTTAAGAATACCTCAAAACATTCATTGTCCTCTTGCGCTTTATAACAATCTAAATCAGCCTCATCCTAGAAATAAGACAAAACAGCTTTTGAGAGAGAAGACAGTAGGTACCTACTGCATAAAACAAGGTATTTTTCAAAACAAATAAATGTGTTTATAACTTTCTCACTGGTACTCACATTAGCTGTAGAAAAAAATAATAGTCCATCATTTGTCTTTTCTTTCACATTATTGTCATTGCTAGGACCAGGAGTATCTTTGTTGTTTACTTCTCATATTATTTTTTTATTGTTATTAATGCTGCCACTATTCAAAGGACTGGTGTCGCTATCAAATGGATTAGTCAATCCAAACACTGTTTTGTTATTAATAAGTGATAACACTAACTCATGCCTTGGGTCCTTGTTAAATTTAGGTGTAGTGCCACCTCCTGTTAGACTTATTTCTTTTCTTTCACAGGCAGCAATTTTACGGACTTCCTTTTTTTTGTTATCAAAAAACTTTTTTAATGATTCTGCTGTTCTGTGAGTATTATTTGGCGACATCGAGTTAAATTCACCTGCTATCATGTTCCAGGCATTTATTTTTTCTTGCACAGATACATTGTCGGTTTTTTTGTTTTCTACCGTCGTCTTATAATTTGCTATGCTATTCATAAGCAAGATTTTTTCATCATTGGTAAAATTTGCTGATCGTGGTTTTTTTCTGGGAATTACTTCCATTTCTTGTAAATTAAATCAAGTCCAAAAGAAAACTGAAAACTCGGATTTGTCTGTCGACGTACAACACTTTGACTTTTGAGGTTAATAAATAGGCATGAAGTTAACAACAAGTGCAAAATTCCGAAAAATTATAAATATTGGACTTTTAGGTAGACTTTACAAATGACACTTAATAATTGAGCGGTGGAAACATAACGACTTTAGGCAAAGCTTAAAATTTTAAGCTTACTTAGTTAACTACACATAAAAGGCAATGCGGTGGAAACGGCCATTAACAATTAACCCACAGGCCACAACCACAGAGTACACCATCTAACAAGAGGCGAATGAAAGCCGTTTTCGTGATCGCAATTTTGTGTGCACATGCGTGAATTAATTAGTATATATGTCAATGTCAAGTCGACACATGGTCGACACTTCCGTTCGTTCGTTCCCGTCAGTTACTCAGTACTCTGTGGTTTGGTTGTCACTGCCTTAGTTAGATGGTGTACTCTGTGGTATCAAGTAGTATATCTGTCAGTCTCGACGTATTTCCGTTTAAGTCCAACTTCAAAGGAACCGACAAAGCTTTCGTCTCTTGTTAGATGGTGTACTCTGTGCCACAACTCACAAATGCACGACAGCCGACAATTGACCTTACAGTATTATCAGTATTTCATGATTTTTATGAACATTCCAGAATATTTTATCTCAGGACCTCCTTAGAATTTAATTCCAGAATATTATTAAAATATTCTCATGAAACAATCTATGAATATTCGCAACAATCCATGAACATTCCATGAATATTCCGAAGAATATTCTACAAGATGACAATTTCGCACCTTATGAGAATATTCTGAGAATGTTTGTGCTATCTGGGAAACAACAATATCAATGAGCATTATTTATTAAGGAAATGTCAAGCTTAAATTCTTTGAATTTAAGAATTAATAACTCACCTCTTCATCTGTTACGGTTTTAACAATGTAAAGGAATTATGTTTATAACCATAAACAAACTCTTGAAGCAAACTCTTGAATATATTCAAGCTTTTACTTGAAATCGCTGTCCAAGTAATCACTTGTCACAATATTTATAAAAATAATTGTCTAATAGTTATAAGATTGATTAGAGAGATATAAAACTTACGACTTTTGTATTTGATGACAGATCAAAGTTCACTAAAGTACTCGGTGTAAAAAGATGAACAATGTTTAGCTTTGACGCTAGAGTTATTAAAGATGACGCTCTAGTCCAAATTGGACCACGTGACTAGATTTGACCACAGAGTACACCATTTGACGCTCTCAACCAGCGTCAAGCGTCAGCATGAAATTGCACGTTAATACGGTTTGAATATTAACAAGGTTGAATGGACACAGAATAAAACAGGCACCTCTCATTTACAAAACCAATTGACGTTTGAGAACATGGAATATACTAGCGGATAGCGTTAAGTACATGGAATAATTTGGCATAAAAATGTTATTTTCAGAAAAAAGTGGACATAGGCGGTTCTGGGGCAACGTTATATTCTCATTAGAAAGTTTAAGTGATTTTAGGACGTAAACGTTAACGCAAGAATATTACGTATACGTTCTATTGTACAAATTTAGAGCTGACGTACAGTTCTGTTTACTTAAATACCTTACCTAAATTTTTGTTTTGTCATTTCCGACGAAGATTTTAGTTTAGCTTTTAATAATTAATGTAAATTATTTCTTTTCCCTCAAATATACGTGAATAGAAATATTCCAATGTTAAAAAAAAACTTATTTCATATTAGTAAATTGTTAATGTTAATTATCATTAAAAAAATTTTAAAACCATTTTTTAGAATGGACGAAATTTTTGAAGCCGAGTTATTTGGTTTCTCTGATTTTGATGATGAGGAAATGGATAGGATAATTCTCTACATTTATAAAATAACGATCTTTTAGGAAATCGAGTAGATCTTTAGGGACGATTCACATTGAATGACATTTCTGATAGAAAAGCAAAAGATAGGTTCAGATTTTAAAAAGCACATATTCCTCGAGTTGCAGCTGCATTAGGTCTTCCTGAGAATATTACAACAGAGGTAAATATAACATTAACAAGTATGTTTAATTTTTTTGTCGGGTTTTTAAATTTTGTAATTATTTGTACCTATTACAGGTGTAGATGCTTTATGCATCTTTTTACGAAGGTTGGCTTATCCAAACCGACTTGTTGACTTAGAAACTGTGGAAATTGTTATAAAGCTCTTTCGAGCATTAGCAACAAATTCATGACAATTATATCTGAGAATAAAAGTCTTATATTGGAGAACTTGGGAAATGAACTCTATACTATGTACCTGGAACGGCACCGCCGTAGGCGATAAGTGAGGCAAAACGGTTGAATAGGCAACCCGCAGTGGTTACGGATATCTATCTCTTTCTATCTTATGTTGGTTAATGGAAGGCCCGCGCATTATTTTAAATATTGTCAAGTTTTTTTAAGAAATAATGATTATTTTGTAATAGTAATTTAGGAAAAAGGGCAATAATGCAAATATTATAACATACAAAAATTATTTTACAATTTTTTCAATGTTCTCCCACGGGAATGTGGGATAAAATAAAACAAAATTGGAAATGCATACTTTTATTCAAATTTCACTACTTACATATTAAATATAAATTCAACAGTTACTAAATAAAACCAGTTTTGTCATTTTTTGTTTTACTGTGGCACTTTTTCCATGTAATCCTAAATTTAACAGTTTACCATGGTGATACATTCGGCACTTCAAATATATAGCAACTATTTTCCAAATGATCTGAATTTCGTGACATTCTTCACCTATAAATTCTTGAGTTACAGGATGCCTGGGTTTAAAAAGATCTATATTTGCAGGAAAATAATTTATAACTTTATTTATAATTTTTTGTTTTAAGTTCATTTTGGTTTTTAAAATAAATTCACTTTCCAATAGAAGACTAATTTGCTTTTCTGTAAAATGTAAAATTTTGTACACCACATCTGAAGCATAAATAAGACCTCCTCGAGTGACAAAATTGGTAAACGATTTATGAGCTTCAGGAGAGGCGGTATAAGAGTGATCAATAGATATACTACCTCTATACAGTAATATTTCAATACAATGACTACATGTGGTAGCATTAAATGAGGTTACGAACAATATATCCAGAAATATAATACAGTACATTTTCTTGAAATTCGCTAAATTTTTTTTCGTCTAAGCACCTAATTAAATTTGCACTGACACTTGAAGTTACTCAATTCCTATAGAGCAACTGTCTTAATGCCCATTTCAGCTGCTGGGTATTTGGATTGTTATTCCAACCACCTCTTCCAAGTGATCTTGGGAATACTTATATGTTAAAAAGTAAGTCAGAGGGTTTTCACTTAACGTAAAAAGATCATTAGCTAAACCTAACGTACTCTCCATTGTTAATATAAAACCAAGAGCAAATGTTTCACGCATATGTTTCAACAACGGAATACCGTCAATTTTTAACGTTTCCAAAAAGTTTTTTGTCTTTGAGAAAATATCTTTGAAATATTCCATCGTATTTGGCCTAATAGGTGCCTTATACCCTTTTCCAAATGGATTTCTACAATTTAATACATCAAAAAGTCTGTCTATAGTACGCAGAAACTCCACAGTGGCAGAACTCTGTTCAAAACAATTAACATTGTTTTTTTGCAGATATTCAATTGCATCTGACACTCCACTACTTATCGTTTGTGCATCAAGGCGTACATTCATAATTTTATTCTTATAGTTAACATGACAAGAACTAAGTGAATTTGCTAATTTTAATTTTTCTTTTGTTTGAATGTCATCCAACGCTTTGATATAATCCCAAGAAATTTTACCTGAGCAGGAAGTTAGGTTTTTTTCTGCAAAACAATTCCTGGCCAATTTCAACATATGGCAAACATCTAGTATACAATACACTCGAACTAAATGGTCACTAGGATGAGCAAAATAAGGTTTTAAATTGTCATATTCAATATTGCAACCTAAATTGTTGTATGTTGAAATATTGACATTGGCACCGTCTGAAGTTATGGACCTCACAGTAACACCAACTTCATATAAACTTCTCAAACAGGCCGTTATTATCTGTGTTTGCAAATGTGCATCTGCTTTATTTGTTAAAAAGTAGGCCACTGGGCATTTGAAATTATATGTGTAGCTTACAATTTGCAAAAATAGTGCCTCTGTTGCTGGCATTTCAAAATCAGTGTCAATTAGACCACCGTAATCAACATTACCAAAATATCTGCCCTTATTATTGTCCCATAAAACTTGCTTTCGTATGGACATAGCATCCATTACTAAAGCACAATTTTTTAAATAAGGTTTATCGTGCACTTCTTTTTTCAAAAAATCCAAAACTTTACTTAAAATCCCTGGCTCACAGTTTAGGCTACTTAACTATTTTATTATAGTTCTTCCGTTAGGTAGCACAAAATGTTCACGTAGAAAATTGTAAGCTTTAGGTGAATAAAAGTACAATGTGTGGGCAAATTGTTTCATTAAAGGTGAATATCTACGTTGCCCAGAATGTACACCTTCATCTTTTTCTTTCTGGAGAAGTACCAGTTCCAAAGGCAAACCTGAAAAAAAATTATACTGCAGCTCTAGAGATTAAAAATATAAGTAATTTTGTAGTTTTCACCTTCGAAATGATTTTTTAGAACATAGTCTAGATTTTCATTGCTATGCCCGCTTTTTGAAATTGAACTTATTACTTCTTTCATATTATAAATTTTTACATCCCTTCTCTTCACCTTCTGTTTCAGCGTTTTGACTTTTCTTCGTAATAGTATATCCTTGTTATATGAAACAGTTTGGGTTTCACAATATACCAATGTTCGAACTTGTGAGCTTGATGTAGAAGGTAAATCAATGTCCATAGGAGATATAATTGGCTCAATAAGTTCCTCATTATGAACATCCACGGACACATCCTGCTAAAAAAACAAAAACTTTCATCATTTTCATCTGAGACAGCTGCAAAAATATTTTTCTTTAATTTATATCTATCTATATCCTACTAAGTACCTACCAATTTTTTTATTTTCCTGCGAGGTTCAGCAATTTTTGGTAACAAATGCTTTGGATACAAAAATACACTGGTTACAGCATCTGGTTTTAAAAGTTCAGCGGTACATCCTGGTTTGACTACGTAATTAGTTGAGAGAAAATGCTCTCCACAAAGTTTGCTGGTTTTTGATTGGGCCCAATTCTCCCGGCGGACAGCCTTTATCCATAACTTTAGGATTTCTGGCCGTTTAAAGGGAAAACTGTAACAAATAAATTTACTTTCAATGTTATTAATTACTTTATACGTTTATCTAAATATTTTTAACTTACCCATGAAAAGATATTTTTCGTTTATCTTGCTCGTTCTTGCATCCAAACGCTACACCATTGTTATTGATTTAATCCATCAACAACAAATCACACCAACAAAATTAAGTCCTTTTCAAACAACACACGACAAATGAAATGAAACTAATGGCATACTAGAAAACAATGGAAATGAATCTTCACTAATATTGTCCGTTTTAAACAAAAGTAAGCCCCAATCTACCTGAATTTGTAATTTAAAGATAATTTGTTCACAAAACGTAATTCACTTATGATGAGTATGACAAGGACAGGTTACCGTAACACAGGCTATCTTTGTTTGAGCTGCCCCTGACACACTAATCGCTATTGTACAGAACGGTCGTCGCCGTTCCAGGTAGTATAGTTCATTGGCCATGGCTCACTGAAGACAAACTGAGGGAATATTCAGAAGTATATGAAAAGAAACTAGTTTTAATTATAAATTGTTGATAATTGTTTTTTGCAGGCAAAATATTTTTTGCCGAAAAGGGGCCCCTATGGACAATTGTTGGGGCTTCATAGATGACACTATGCGACCAATTTGTGGACCAAGTGTGAATCAAATGGAATACTATTCAGACTACAATGTAGACATGATGCAGGAATGTTGAGAGAATCAGGCCTGTATGAGGAACTAGAGCAATTTGCAACACTTGAAAACAGGAATTATGTTATATATGGGTATAAAGGCTACGGTCTGAGGCAACTTTTGTTAAGGCCCTACACTGAACATGAAATAGTAGGACATCCAGAAAGACAACATTTCAACACAACAATGAGCAGTTCAAGAATTGCTGTAAAATGGAGTTTCCAAAAAATACTGCAGGAATTTGGCTTTTTGAACTTCAAACAAAATCAAAAGCTTCTACTGCAAGAAGTTGGCACTATGTAGCATGATTCTGACCAATTGTCATACTTTTTTGTATGGCAGCCATACAGGCACATATTTTAATGTCGAGCCACCTCAAGTGGAAGAATATTTGGGCAATTCATGGTACCTATGTAGAGTTGTTTAATAAAAATGTCGACAAGTTGCAAGTTTCCCATTTGAAATTTTTACTGGAGTGGCAACATTTTCAGAATTATTTCCATGTATAAGTTTGTCGAGAAGGAAGAATTGAGAGAGAATCTGAATAATCAATAAAAAACTTTATCACAAAACATTCAATATTTCATATCTAAACAAAATCTTGATTTCAAACTAAATACATATATTCCTTATTTCAATTCCCCAGTTTCTTTAGAGAAAATCACCTTTACGAGTTCCTGCTGATTGGAAAAAGCTTGTACTTGAATTTTCATCCTTCTTTCTTCCATTTTAACTCTCCGTTCTTCAAGTTCTAGCCTTTTTTACCTTTCATAGCATTCTAATTCATGTTTTTCTTTTTCATCTAAAAGCTGTTTTTTTTAGGGCTAATTCTCTGCACCTCAACTCATAATTTCTCTCATTTTTTTGTTTACTTGAATACTGAATTGTACACTGTTTCAAGCTGCCCGAAGCTCTCTTACGTGTAGGTGCTAGGATGATAAAATTCATGTTTTCAAAATTTTGTGCATGTTTCAATCATATTAGTTCAGTGAAAGTAAAAATTATATTGTTTCATTTAATATCAATATGACAAGGAGAAATGCAAACAAACCCCACTTACTTGCTATATTTGATTGAGCCTTTTTTTAATTTTTGTGTTAGATTTGGTTCTATTATTTGCACCTGGTCTGTTAGATCTGAAGTTCTGTTATTCTCATCTGTAACTTTAAGTTCCAATGCAATATTACTACAACCAGGAACTAAAATAAATAAAAAATTATTAGCTGTAACTCAATAGCTAGTGAACAATAATAATAGTTCTGCGCTTCCTAGATCATTTGTTTTTGGCAATGCACTAGTTTGAGTGGAATATTATTATTTAAATGATGCTTACCAGATTCTACAAATGAAGTACTGGCTTTCTCTCTAGCGTCATAACCTTTTTGATATGACAATTTCAGAGTTTCTTTATTTTTACTTGGCATGACATTTTTTTGTTTTGAAACTCCGACATCAACTGTGAAATTTGATGCAGCAAGTCATCTAACTCTGAGATTTCAGTTTCTATGCCAGATCTTGAAAAATAATGTGATTTTACAGTGCTATTCAAAAGTTCCCTTCCCCCTCGTATCTTTTGAACGGCTACACTTACATTGATAAAATTTGGAGGGTGAGAATAAAGTGTTGTAAACTTCTCTACGTATGGTAACAGGTGACGTTATAGTAATAGATGACGTCACCGTGCCACTCTAGCCAATAATTTTACATAGTACCTTATGGCAAGTGATATCTCGTTTGAAAGGCATGGCCATTGGCTATATAGCCATATTAATTTTTTTTGGATAATTTTGACGGATAAATTGAATAAATACCAAAACTATTGAAATTATCTCTTTAAATTTAATTAATCAAATATCAACAATGCATTCTTATAGCAAGTGTTCAAAATGTACTCCGTCTACTTGCTTCTACTTGCTTCCTACATCCTATTAGTAAACTCTTGTCTTATTCGCTTGAATGTGTCAGCTGAAATTGCATTGCATTCTTCAATAATTCTTTCTTTCAAAACGCCAATGCTCTCTGGTGCCGTAGTATAAACCTTGGATTTCAAGTATCCCCATAGAAAAAAATCTAATGGTGTCAGATCTGGTAACCGAGGAGGCCATTCTATAGGACCCCGCCGGCCGATCCATCTACCTCGATATTCTGCATCCAGGTAACGTCTTACTGCACCATAATTATGTGCAGGAGCACCATGTTGTTGAAATGTTATTTCCAGATGGCCGAATTCATCTGGATTATCTTCCAGAATTCTTTATTGAAGGAAATGAGATGAAGGATTACTCCGAGTTTTTTCAATCACCTTTGAATCATCATATCTAGATATATACATTGCAAATATAGAAAATATTAATCAAAATAATCTCAGACTTATCAATATACAAAAAATAATGTGCAAGTTTGTAGCTATACAAAGTTGAAATGTCAATACTTACGTGTTCATTCCTCTAATACACACAATTAAAAATATCTAAGTACTTATTCAGAATCGCAGTTACATGGTTGTCAACAAAAAAAACGCGCAACACATTCTATTTTCTTAATTGTATAGATTAAGTTCTAAACCTAATGTCAATCTTCAAATCAAAGTAGTTTATACATAGTGAATATCTGATAAAATTATTGTAGTATTGAAATAAAAGGAAATGTCAATAAGCGAACAACAAATGATTATAGATGCATCGAACGAGTTATTTCGTTGTACAACACAAGCATTTTTTTTACCAAACCAAAAATGAGAAATATTCAATTCCAAATCTCGAAAATACGTGAAAAAATATTAAAATTAAGTTGACTTTTTCTTGAAAGTCGAATATTAAAACAAGTTATTATATCGGTTTTCCTCATCTGATGTGCTATCACTTATTCCTGAAGTTTCTGCAACATCAGTTTCTTCCCCGTACTCCATATCCACATTTTCGCTACTACTAGCACTTTTCCTCTCGTTACTATTGATTTCACCTAAATTATCTTTATTTGGGACATTATTTTCATTTACTCTGGTTTCAGTTGTTTTATTTTCTGCTTCTCCCTGTGTTTCATAAGTTTTGATTTTCTTAATAAAATATCTTCGACCTGTCGATTCTCGTGTATCGTTTGATTTCGCATGTTTTATGACTTTTTTATTTAATAATTTTTCAACATCTCCAAGTTTAACTTGGGGAACAAAATGTTTAATAATTACTTGAAACAATGATATCATATTTTTAAACATCTTAAAGGCAATTCTTTGGCCATGAGGGCTTCGTCCAGATCAGGTAACTTCATTTGGTAACAATTGCTTATCAAAAAGTCTATTTGATACTTGTAAGATGAATGTGGTAGGTCTAACTTCTGGAATTTCGCCCACTGGTTCCATCAATAACGATTTAAAATATTGCATCTACAAATGAAATATTATTTTTAATGTTCCAAAACTGTCAAAGCGTCATGATTTGATATTTTGATATAAACAAATTGTCACAAAAATAGCTTTTTGATTTATACTTACATACTGACCTAGTATTTCGTGATTAGATAAGTTGTGTTTCAGTTGTTGTAGTTCTTCAATAGTTGTTATTTCATTTATTGAATGAAGTAAGCCAACTAAATTAAATTCGGATTCATATCTATTATTAGTGTCTTGTGATGGTGATTCATCAGTAGTTGTGGCAAATCGGAAGGATGAGTTACTATATTTTTTAATAATGCTTTCAATCATTACTGCTGTCTTTGAAAACTCGCACAGAGAAAACACGTCCAAATAAAAAAAGTTTCTAGAAAAAAATCGCTTGCTGCAAATACATTTTTATTAGTGGTAGAAACATTATTCATTAGTAGTTGAAAGAAACAGATAGCTAGTTTTGTCCGTTAAAGCGATCGACAAACCTTAGTCACCAGATAATTTGTACTTAATATAAAAAGTTTCAGGAATTGAATCATTCACCCTTAACTATCTATCGTTTATTCTAAGTGAGCTCAATATTAATTATTAGCTAGCTAAGTACTTGAAATCAGGTCTTCGACACATTCCGGTAACATCGGGATTGTTCGGCTGTCCGTTAGGTCAGGTATGGGTCAGGTGCAGTCACAAGAAATTGCATCATATAATTTTTGAAATTCGGAAAGACGGAACGTGTGAAGTGTACCTATACCTAGTGCATGACTGTGAAATATTATATTATCTCTGGTAGTGATAGTGAACAATGGAATGCAAGCTAAGGTTAACCGAATGGGTTTTAGGTGATTTTGTCCCATTATTTGAAGGTAAGACCCAAAAGTTCTATTGAGACAATAATAAAAAAACATTTTGTGTGTTGTCATACCTGTATTAAAAATATATATTGTTTAGGTAGTATCGTTTATAATATGTGTACCTACCTACCTACTGTTATCTATTTTATCTAAAGATCATATATTGGTTAATTCCAAAAATTTTATTTGCTTCATTTTTTAAAAAATTGATGTAATTTCCTTTAATGAACATATGTTTGCATATGAAGTTCAGATAACTAATGATCTATCTTGTTTTTCAGAGATTCAATTTTATTTTCAGATGGTCACTTTGAATGTACAGTCTAATAGCATTACATATATTACTTTTTTTAAATTTTTTCTCATTTTTTAATGATTATCAATCTGATCTCACAAAAGCCAAAACAAAATTTTGCGGGTGACATAAAAACAAGAAAAGCTGCAGCATTTGTTTTATATACAACACCAAAGTTACAATTCTGTATTTTATTTTCGTCTTTTTGGTTAATTTGAGGAAGTTATTGATTTTTAAACTTGAATATTTTTGTATTGTACTTAGACTGAAAACTTATGCCTTACTATTTTTAAGTTACTTTTATTATTTTCGTATTTTTTGTTGAGAAAATTAGTGAGACTCAAATGTTTTTGTATGATTTGTATTGTACCTAGACTGAAAACGTTCCTTATTATTTTTAAGTAACCTTTATTATTTTCGTATTTTTTGTTGAGAAAATTAGTAATTTTGAGACTCAAATGTTTTTGTATGATTTGTATTGTATAGGTACCTTGACAGAAAACGTTCTTTATTATTTTTAATTTACTTTTTTTTTGGTTACTTTAAGAAAATGGTATATTATGGAAAGTTATTTTTTAATTAGGTAGGTACCTGAAAAAATACAAATGTTCATTTTTCATAAGTTTGAATTAAATGTTTTTTATGAATTTTTTTTTTTTTTTCTAAACCCATTTCTGAGTGTCGCAAATATGGAAAACTAATGATATTCTCCCATAAATTTTAAATGCTTATAAATTCTAAACGGAGCATGATAGAAATATGCGGTTTTTACTGAAATGTTTCATTTTAGTATAAGTTTTGGTCGAATAGATTGAATGTTATCCATCGCTTCCGATTACGTCAAAACAAAAATGTCGGATTTTCACAATTTCCGGCATTTGCTAACCGATTTTGAAGTTTCCATCGCTGGATAGGTGAAGATCCCTTATCAAACTTCAAAAAATATACTCATTCATTATGACGGGAACGAAAACGATAGAAGAAAATCAATATATTCAAACAAAACTTGTAGCTACTAAAATGGAACAATTCCGTGAAAACCTAATACTTCTCTCCTGAACCGTTTAGAATTTATAGGCAGTTAAAATAGGGGAAATATAAGTGGACACCCTGTAAAAACCTAAATGCCAAGATTTAAGTTAATGAATAAATCGATTACTATGAATAAACTTTTCAATTAGTCCCGATAACCTGTATTACTAAGGTAAATACACATTTCATCTATTATAGGTTATACAATTATTAGAGATAAATGAATAAATCACTAAGGATTGGTGTACAATATGTGAGATTTAATAAACGATATTATATTAAATAGCTACTAACAAGTTATCTGAGTCGATAACTGCAAGTGACTGAAAAATTTATAGTAAATAAAATGGACTACTTGGAATATATTATGATAAGTGATCTCTATATTAACTGTGATTGTTTTATTTTAGCAATATGGTTCTTTCTGTGGTAAATGAATAAGTCATTTGTCCCCTATTTAATCGAACTTTTTTGCTACTGCAAGTGAATATTCGCTAATGGCTAGCGAATTTTTTTCTCTGTGCGGTATTTATAGATTCTTCTACCTTAGAGCATACACGTTCGTACAATTTATCAATCTTTTTTTCATCTCCCTCCAATTTCCTGTTAAGATTATCAAAACTAATGTCAAAATTGACTACTGTAATTTCAAAAGTATCTGTATATTGCTCTACTGGCTCACATTGCGTACTGAGTGCTAAAAAAATTCATCACATTAAACTTTTTCACCTAAAATATTCATAAGACCTAATGCTAATGAATTATATGAACTATTATTGAAAACTAGATCACATTGCCACATTTAATTTCTTAAGAAATACGAGAAAACATGGGTGCCATCATATTTACTTTTTATAGTTATGATAACTTCCTTTCATTGCCTTTATTTATTAATAATTGATTCATATGTGCATCATTTCCATCAGCCTCATCCTTTGTCGTAGTTTGCATTGAAACATTGTAATCCACAGCTTCTTTTGCTAAAAAAAATATTATTAATATTGATAATAATACAAATTATTATAATCAGGAATATTCACTACATATAATTTGAAACACCAAAAAAATTAAATATTTTCCTGTTTCAACAGGTTCAGACAACGGCGACGTTCTATTTATCTCCAACGCCCTGCAACACATTTCTATCGAATTTTGAACTGGAATTATTCTTATATTTTTTAATTGAAACTGTTTTTTGTATTTCAAATAAAAATATACTTATATATTACTACTACTTATATATTTATATGTATTCGTGATGAGAGTGTCTTGTAGATTTGTTCTAAATGTAGATCAAAATAATATAATGTTTATATAAAATAAAATCTTACGCTTATTTTTATTGTCTGGACATTTATTATTAATTTATAATTGTTCCTCCTTAAGCCGACTCAAATTTTAATTGTCCGTGTCATCCGTATCATCTGTTCCATGCTTAGAATTAACATAATTATTTGCCAATTCCCAGGTATTGAATTTCTGTTTTGAAATAAATGCGTATCGTTTTCATTTCTTTTTGTCACATGGCGCGTAACGACCGGCTTTCATCATACCTTCAATAGTTGTCTTCCCACAACTTTTTCTGGGATAATATAGAACGTTTCCCTCTATCCAATGAGAGGGTACGATATGAATATCTATTTGCGTCGATTTGGGCGATCGTACAGTTAAAACAACGTTGTCAAGATTATCCATTATAAAGGTAAGTGAGTGCTGATGATATAAAAAATATATTCATCGGAAGAGTTGTCTAAATTTTGCTATGGGTAGGTATACGGATCTGCCCAATTTTATTGTTGATAACCAATTTCTCACATTTGGTTTCTCTGACTCACATACCGACAAAACCCTAGATCCAGATATTTCTGACATTTTATCATCTTCCAACTTTGCAAAGTTTAATGCAAATTGTAGATCTTATAACTCCTGCTCTTGTTCCACTTCCTTTTTTCTTATAGCATACTGCATTTCTGTTAGTCTTATTCTGGAAGCAGTACTAGTTCTGCTTTTTGTTGAAGATATGGATTTCCTTAGATTGTTTTTCGTCGCGGTAGCCGATGTCTCTGCATTTGGTTCCTTCTCTCGTAGGATCTCTCTATATTCCAATGTCTCTGACCTTGTAGCTGGTGTTTCCATTTTCCGAACGCTTTCCATTGCTACTTCCGCTTGCGTCTTGAAGGTTGATGGTTTAGCAGTGGAGACTGTCCTCGGCATCACTGCTTCCGTCCCCTTCTGTCGAAGACGATTGCTTCGTCTCAATGGTTCGGAGAATGTGGACTTATCAATGCTGTCTTTCTACAGGGATATTGTTCACTCTCTTTCTCTCTGAGCTCTTTTCCTTTGGGCTGCTCTGCTAGGCTGAAGGACCAAAATTGTGACTGTTACCTATAAATGACTAATTTATATCCTCGCTCGAAGAACCAAAATTGTGATATCTATAAATGACTAATTTATAACCTCGCTCGAAGAACCAAAAATAAAATGATCGGCTTCTTGACAGACTTTTATTTAATCTGACACATAATAAACATAATAAACTATACCTAAACAATATACCTAGATACAACATAACGGGAATGTTCCAACTGCCAAAAGAAGGGTCATAAAAGTCGTGTCTGTAGAAGTGGTAATGTCTAGTGTCAAGTGTCATCAGAGAAAGAACAGGATAGTTTATTCCTAGGATGTCTGTCATCATTGGCAGAAAACAAAAAAACTGTTCAAGTCGTGTTGAATATCGAAGGTAAGCCAATTACTTTCGAGGTTGATAGTGGAGCATGTCATACAGTAAGTGATTATCATAAGTACTTGTCAGAGTTAAGTCTATATGCAGTAAACTATGATTTGAGAGTTCTCACTGGTCAAGGTGTTAATATACTAGGTGAAACAGATCTATTTGTGAACATCAAAAATGAGATATTCAATCTACCCATAATTGTTTTGGAATGTGATCATATATTTTCACCATTGTTTGGCCGTAATTGGTTAAACGTGCTCAATCCAGACTGGAGACAAAAAAGTTTTTCGGAAAATCTGTCTAATGTAAGCGATTCAAGCAATGTTACTAAACCAGTCAAGGTGGAACAGTCACATAAAATCAATCAGTTTGAGAACCAGTCAAAGGTCAACAATCTATTAATTAACAGTAAAAATCCTATAAATCCTAGTAACACAAAAATAAGTTCAACTGTAATAAGCAATGAGTGAATTATTAAAAAATAATGTAAACTATATTTAATCACAGTTTGGCAAAATGTTTCAAGAATCAAATTCAACTTTCAAGAGCTTTAAAGTCGAACTAAAACTTGAAGAAGAAGCACAACCCACTTTTCATAGGGCTTATGATGTTCCATAGATAAAGTAGAATCGGAAAAAAACATGTTAAATGCAGGAATACTAAAAAAGGTAATTTTCAGTAATTGGGCAATAGTCCATGGTGTAGGAGCAGTAATGAGTCACAAAATTGAGGATGAGGAGACCTGTAATGTATGCATCAAATACACTATCAACAGCAGAAAAAATATAGCAACC
Organism: Galerucella tenella; assembly: GCA_910591685.1. Classification (NCBI taxonomy): domain Eukaryota; kingdom Metazoa; phylum Arthropoda; class Insecta; order Coleoptera; family Chrysomelidae; genus Galerucella; species Galerucella tenella. The sequence goes on from CAJUYH010006141.1 coordinate 20,343, forward strand.
TAGAACGGGAGGCTTCAGCTATAATTTTTTCTTTGAAAAAACTTCATTAATACTTTATATGGTCAAAAATGTGTGTTTATCACGGATCACCAACCCTTGCAGTTTATTTTCGAAAAAAAAAGGGTATCCCTACCACAGCAGCTGCTAGAATAACTCGTTGGGCGCTAATTTTGTCAGGGTACCAATATGAATTACAATATAAAAGTGGAAAACTTATAAGTAATGCAGATGGATTATCACGTTTACCAATAAAAACTGAAACTGAAATTCGAGACTACCTCTTGTCATTTAATTTATTAGAAAGTATGCTTTTGAGTTTAGAGGATATAAAAAAAGAAACAAATAAAGATGCGCTGTTACTATAAGTCAAAGATCTTATGTCAACTGGTTGGCCAAATAGCGTGGTAGATGAAAATCTTAAACCATATTTTAAGCATAGAAATGAATTGTCTGTGGAACAGAACTGTATATTACTAGGCAGCAAAGTAGTAATACCCAACTTTTTGAAATTAAATGTTCTCGGATTATTCCATGAACAACATACATGTATAGTGCGTAGTAAAATGCTAGTTCGTTCATATTGAAAGAAAATATGCATTTTCCATTTTTGAACTGAGAAACCCAAAAAATTATATATTTCAAACCACGCCGCC
>CAJUYH010006142.1:1670-20994 GCA_910591685.1 Galerucella tenella
AGATATTTTACTTCATCCGACAGTCGTATTGGTTCACCTTGAAGCGTCAGAGGGCCAAGTCCTTCCCTTTTCCTTCTTCTGGTGAACGCAATTATCTGTGTTTTCGAAGGGCTAATACGTAGCCCTTCTTTTACAGTCCAGCCTGTTACTACATTTAAAGCCATCTGGAGTCTGTCTCTGGTTGTACTGTTGTATTTACCTTGGGATAGAATTACCAGGTCGTCTGCATATCCTATGGTGTTGAATCCTCCTCTGTGTAGGGTTCTGATGAGCCCGTCCATGACCAGGTTCCACAGCAGCGGGGATAGTACTCCCACCTGCGGACAGCCCCTGGTTGCACATACGGCCATTGTTTCCCCCATCAGAGTTGATTCTATGAGCCTGCTTCTGAGCATGCAGTCTATCCACCTGCAGCTCGTGGCATCGATCCCTAAATTCCTCGTCGCCTTAGCTATAGATTCATAGGAGGTGTTGTCAAAAGCTCCTTCTATATCAAGAAAGGCTGCCAGCAGCACCTCTTTGTTTTCCAGCACGTATTCAGCCCTTTTTATGAGTTGATGTAATGCTGTTTCGGTTGATTTTCCCTCTCTGTATGCATATTGATCTCGGTGTATTGGTCTTGTAGCCATTATACCATCTCCAATATGTCTGTCGAGAAGTTTCTCAAGAGTCTTTAGCAAAAATGACATTAGACTGATTGGTCTCAGAGCTTTAGCCGTGTCCTGTCCAGATTTTCCAGGTTTTGGTATAAATGTAGCTCTGATGCGTTGCCAGGTTCTTGGAATATGCCCCAGAGCTAGGCTGGCTCTGAGCAGTTCACTTACCCTGTTGTGCAGTGTATTTCCTCCTTTTTGGAGTAGGATAGGATAAATCCCGTCTGGTCCCGGTGATTTATATGGTTTGAAGCTGTTAATAGCCCATTCTGTCTTTTCCGCATCTACCACTGTCTTCGCTGTTCGCCAGTCTATCCTGGATGCCCATCGTGGTCTATCCAGTTCTGACGCTGGAGAGTTCTGTGGCGGAATGGTGGGTATTGATCCAGGGAAGTGTACCTTGAGTAGCTCTTCCAAGGTTTCTTTTCCATTTTCAGTATATTGTCCGTTATCTTTTTTGATAGCGTGTATAGTCTGATTAGGGTCCTTGGAGAGAATCTTCTGCAGTCTGGCACACTCATGAGTCTGTTCTATCTCCTCACAGTGCCTCCTCCAGGAGTGTCTCTTGACTTTCCTTATCAGTTTGTTGTATTCAGTTAGGGCCCTCTTATATTCCGTCCATTCTTCTGAATTTTCTTCAGTTCTATTAAATTTCTTCCTTAACTGTCTCCGTTTTTCGGCAAGTTCATTTGTCCACCAGGGCACATTCCTGTTGGATTTCTTCCTCACCGTTGGGCAGTTGTTTTCAAACGCTGAGATAATTGCTTCCTGTGTTAGGTCTGCTGCTATCTCTAGGTCTGTTGTGTTCTTAATATTTACCATCGTTCGGTCTAAACTGTTAACTAGTTCTGCATTATATGCTTCCCAGTTCGTTTTTCGCGGGTTACGATAGTATTCTATTTTCGGTTCGGTTCCCGAAATTTGAAAGTATATGTGTCTGTGGTCAGAAAAGCTTTCTTCCTCGGACACATTCCAATTGCTCACGAAGTTACTTATGTAATGAGTGCCAATCGTGATATCGATAACCTCCTTTCTGTTTGAGTTAGCGAAAGTTGGTTTATTTCCTTCATTTAATACGTTCAAATTGTTAGCCGTAATAAATTCTAGTAATGACTCACCTCTTTCGTTGGTGTTGGTGCTTCCCCAGTTAAGATTGTGTGAGTTGGCATCGCATGCAATGATCAGCATCGTAAGGAAGATAGGCCGATGCGAGAATTGCTTCTCTAGTCCCATTTCCTTGCCCCAGTGTGATGAGGACCGCCGCTAAGTCCCTACAACGAAAATTAGTTAGTGAAAGGGCTTTTATACCTTTCTTAACAATAATGCATGTTCTTGGATGGTCAGAGGTTCTGTCATAAATCAACTCACCAATGCCATTCAGTTCCATAATCTTACCTCTGTTAATCCAGGGTTCTTGAAGAAGGGCCACTTCATACTTCCCTCTTATCACAGTAAGTTCCGCCGAAGCCCCTTTACTGTGATGGAGGTTCCCCTGAAGTACCCTGAATTTCCCCACTCGGCCCCCCCCAGGACCCTGAAAGTAACCATGTTGAGCTTGTAGTAAGCTCTGAACTGGTTAGCTGCCAAGGCCCCATGGGAGACCTCGTCAATGGAGTAGGCCAGGATTTGGCCTTTTTCTCCTACCTTTCGACTCAGGAGGAGCCAGCCGTTCACCCTCAGGTTGGCATTTTGCTTCCCCAAGCGTCCTCGCACTTTTTCCTCCTGATCTGCTGGTCCAGGGATAAATACGATGACCCTGGGTCGTCTAGGGAGGTCCTTGGCTTCGACTACTGTCAAAGCCGCCCCCTCCCATAGACCCTCCAGGCCCCCTGCACTACCCCTGAGCCAGTCAGCTGTCTCCTGGTTTGCGCATGTTAGCCACAATACGCCACCGCTGAACGTGGTCCTGATGAACTGCAAGTTCGTGCCACTGCCTGAGGGGGCGGCATCAATTGCATTCACCGGTTTTTCTTGAAGTCAGCTTGTTCTTGGCTCAGTGTTATTTCCGGATGGCGTTTGTCAATAATTGCCATCCGTGTTCCTTTGGCGACCTCGCTGTATGAACCGGTCTGTGGGGGTCCACTCCTCGGTTTTTTGCTCGGTCGCGGTTTTGGAGGGGTCTGAGATTCCGAGCGGTTTCTCTGCCCCTTATTGGTTTTGGGCTCATGTTCCTTAGGAGCCTGCTTTTTGGGCTTCTCCTGCGTCCATGTTCCCTCCGCCATTTTCCTTGCCTTGGTCTGCTTTCTTTTGAAGGCTCCCGAGGTTTTTCTTTCTTGCTGGACTTTTCCAAGTTCAGCAATCTGTTTTGTGATCGTATCAGTGGTTCCGGCTGTTCCCACTGATGCGTCACTTTCGCTTCCGACGATGGTCCTGTCTTCGTCTGAGAGCATGCTCTCTGATTCAGACTTCCCGCCGTCGTCTGGTTTTTCTTTTTTGTTACTTGGTTCCATTCAAGTCCCACGAGTAAGGGGGAAGGGGTGTGTCCAACCCTGCGGTGCCCCCTGCACAGGGTTAAGGCTAAGTTACTACTAGGGTTTCGCCCGTTGCCCTAGAGGAACCGTTCGTGACACTATTTGACCCTAGTGCCATTCATCCCTCGGCACGGTATCTCACACCTTGGATTTAGGTTGGTTCGATCCGCTGTGTTCTGTATAAACAGGGCCACCACGTGAAGGTACACAGACGGTCTTGGGATATGCATCCTCGAAGGTTTGCTAGTCCTTCTCTGCTAGTCCCCTGAGTCGGTAGCAAGAAGCCGACTACTTGGCCCCATGTGTTTGCTCTTAAAATAGTTTTAAAAAAATATTCCATGATATTATTCGGTTTATGGTACTCTTATCTCCAGTTTATTTTCGAAGATGTCCTAAACAGAAACAAATTATTAGAACAATGTATTCGATAACATGAATGGCTGCTAAAATCATCTCCAAAAGCTTACTGGTTCCGAGAATTTTCAAACGAACACTACATTTCTGTTAAAACTTACTATAATGGGACATATATTTTGACGCGCCCAATGAAATATTGATTTTCATGAAATAAAAATGAAAAAGTTTCCGCTGTAATATTTTCTTACTACTATTTTTGCAAGTATTTCTATTTATTTACTCATGTTATATTATATTATACAGTAACTCTCCTCGTGTCTTTTTGAACGGCTACACTCACAATAATAAAATTTGGAGGGTGAAAATGAAGTGTTGTAAACTTCTCTACGAATGGTAACAGTTGACGTAATAGTAATAGATGACGTCACAGTGCCACTCTGGCCAATAATTTTGAAAAGGGCCTTATGGCAAGTGATATTTCGTTTGAAAGGTATTGACATTGGCTACATAGCCATACTAATTTTGTTTGGGTTCAAACTAAGTTTGACGGATAAATTGAATAAATACAAAAATTATTATTCCACATTCAAATATTGAAGATTATTCAGTCCGCCTCTGGTTAGTTGTCTGAAAAATTGACGGTCTTAATTTAATAGTATTTGTTGCTTTGCAAAGTTTTTCTAAATAGCTTGAATATTCAATTTTATTATTGTTCAACGGGACGTTTAAGAGTTAACATAGGCAAAATGGTACGTACTCAAGCCGACAAAGTAGCAGCTATCTTAATAATTGGTGAATCTATAAAGAATCTCCATGAAGCGAAACGTTTATTTAATGAGAGATACCCAGATCGCCCTACCTCGAGAACTTATTTGAGGGAGCTTCTCCACAAGTTTGAAGCAACAGGTAGTGTTCAAGATGCCAAACGATCTGGTCGACCAACATTCAGTGATGATAAAAAAAATTGTTGCTGAAATGGTAGTAAACCCTACTTCCTCTTCAACTAAAGTTGCGTCTATATGTGAAGTAAGTGAAAGAACAGTACAGAGAGTGTTGACTAAAAATAAATTTCATCCATACAAGTTGAAAATGGTGCACCACCTTTCGGATGACGACCCCGACAGAAGACTCGAATTTTGTGAATGTAGGACAAATAAAATTAGTCACAACCCACATTACAGAAAAACAATTTGTTTTAGTGACGAAAGTACTTTTTGCCTCAATGGGAATGTGAATACACAAAATGTAAGGTATTGGAGTGACACAAATCCTCACACCTTTCGTGAACAACATACCCAATTTCCAGAAAAAGTCAATGTTTGGGCAGGTATTTTGGGAAACCACATAGTTGGTCCTGTTCACCTAAATTCAAATTTAAGCGGTGAAGTGTATCTGGAGATGTTACAAGATGCAGTTGAGCCGTTAATTCTTAAAATTCTGGAAGATAATCCAGATGAATTCGGCCATCTGGAAATAACATTTCAACAAGATGGCGAGTACAGGCTAACACAAGCCAACATGAGGGAGCTTACTTCCGGCGACGTTATCGCCCACTTCAAACAAGTAGGCTGGATGACGAGCCAGAATGAAGTCTGAACCTCGGAAGGATGCACAATGGGCTAATTATGGCCTAAGTGCCGTGGGGGTCACCCGCCCTTCAAATTCTTACAGATACAGATACAGAAGATGGTGCTCCTGCACATTATTATGGTGCAGTAAGACGTTACCTGGATGAAGAATATCGAGGTAGATGGATCGGCCGGCGAGGTCCTATAGAATGGCCATCTCGGTCACCAGATCTGACAACATTAGATTTTTTTCTATGGGTGTACTTGAAATCCAAGGTTTATACTACGGTAGAGTACGACAAGAGTTTACTAATAGGATGTATCACTGTCAGGAAGTAGTCGGAGCAGCTGTCTGTTCTTAATAGTTCATCCTTACGGAGGACCCATTCATCTCTATTTGGAATTAGGACGGTGTAAGGCAGGTGGTAGTTTACTGTTGGAGGCATTATGTCAGAGGTCATTCCCAGAATACTGTGACATTCACTGTCCGCTAGTATTCTGCTTCGTTCTGCATAAGCCTGATTTGTGCATTGAGAAATATGTACAATTCTGTATGCTGTCCATCTAGCCTCTCTTTCCAAAAATATATGGAGAGGAGGTAGGTCCAGAAGGATTTCCATGGCTGCTGACGGTGTGGAGCTGATAGCACCAGTGATTGCCAGACAAGCCTGTCTCTGTAAACCAGAGAGCTTTGCTTGGGCCGTTCGCTGTAAAGCTTTTGGCCACCAGGCAATAGCTCCATATGTGATCATTGGTCTAACAATCATCACATATATCCAATAGATTTGTTTGGGTCCCAAGCCCCAAGATTTTCCACAGATCCTGCGACATGTCCACAAAGATAGTCTGGCCTTATGGATAACTTTTTCCAAGTGAGCGTTCCAAGTAAGCTTCTTATCTAGGATAATCCCCAAATATTTTACTTCCGCTGCAAATGGAATAACCTCACCATTGTAGGAAAGTGGTGGAAGATCCTCCAACTTCCTTTTTCTAGTGAAGGGAACTATCACAGTTTTGCCAGGGTTGACAGACATCTGTTCCCTCTGACACCAACTGTGGACATCGTCCAACATCTTTTGGAGGATATTATATGCTACCCTTCCTGACTTGGTCCTTGCCAAGATGACAAGGTCGTCTGCATACGCTTGCAGTTCTACCCCTTCTCTTTCGAGATCGCTAAGCAAGTTATCCATCAAGATAGACCACAGTAGGGGAGATAGTACTCCGCCTTGTGGGCATCCCCTGGAAACCTTAAAGCTGATGGTCTCGTTCTGAAGGGATGTAGTGGCTGTCCTATTTGTGAGCATGGCATATATCCAACCAGTAATGGTTGGTTTGATGCCCTTTTCAGTCAAAGCTGAACCAATGGAGGTCGGTAGTGCATTGTCAAATGCTCCTTCAATGTCAAGAAATATGGCCACCGCAATCTCCTTGTTGTTAAGGGATTGTGTGATTTTCTCAACAAGGTTGTGTAAAGCTGAATCTGTTGATTTGCCAGTTTGATAAGCATATTGATGGATGCTCAGGGAGGAATTATATAAAGCTACCCGCCTGATGTAGCAATCCAGTGATTTTTCAAGTCCTTTAAGAAGGAAAGATGTTAGGCTAATTGGTCTGACTGATTTAGGGTGTGGGTCTGTGCGGCCCACTTTTGGTATATATACCACCCTAGCCGCCAACCAACTGGGTGGTATGTAATTCCACGCCAGACTAGCTCTATACAGTTTAATGAGGATGGGTAGAAGTAATTCCAGTCCGTTTTGCAGCAGAGCTGGGTGTAAGTAAAATAAGAAACCGTTAAAATGTTCCAGGAGACAAAACACTATAATTATTTATCATTTCATACAAATTATTTATAAAATAAAGTCGAGCACACATAAAAATTTTAAAATTAAAATTCCAATTTTCAGTATTTGTGTAGTAATTATCATTTGCTGCATTTAACAAAAAGTCTTAGTTAACACAAAATTAGTATATTTTTCGCATTTTTTTCAAGTACTTTTTCTCAAATTGGTGCGCAATCAATTCTTCCATTTGTGAAAAAAAGCACCACTCCATGCACTTGTTGCATAAATAACTATCCTTTTAACCGGAAGTGTTTGTTATTAATTAAAAAAAAGGTCGGAAAACATATTCGGTTATTCCCACATTCTGACACCCCTTAAAGCCGCCCCACTACCAAAAACTGTCTCGTAGTACAATTTGACTCGACATAAAAAATATATATACTGATGTTTCAACGGTAGGTAATACAAATATTTTCACACGGCATGGGCCCATGGACTATTATCTTAATATAAAAATAAGCAGAAAACTTTATTGAAGATTAACTTTTGTCATAAAATCGTACAGAAAATGAATAGTCTTCTGTTTGCATTGAATAATATTCATAATAGTTTTTCTCTTTGGGCAATATGTATAACTCTTATGAATCATTTTGTACTTGTTATTTCATAACGGTAAATTAAAATAACTTAAAAATTATAATCTAGAATACATTAGTTGGGAGCAATAGCCACTACTACAAAAAATATCGACTCTTAACCTTCTAACGGCAGAACGAGTAGAAACCATTTGGCATAACTATTAAATATAAACTTCCTTAAAATTATTTACTTTGAAAATGTATTTATTTTATGCTATTTTTAGTTAATTTTGACTTAGAATAGTATGTATTAAATCAAGAGAACAAAATAAATAATCTTCAAAACTATTTAGTCCTACTTACATGACCTAAAATTCACTCTTCCTAACGTTTTGTTTATCTGGACGAAATAATTATTGTTGTTTACTGGTTAAAATGCCATTTAAAATAGTCCAAACCCTCCAAAATAATCAAATATGTTTGTCCGTGTCCGTAGTTCCTAGCAATTGGGAAAAAACGGATTATTATACTGGCCAAATAAAACAAGGTTTCTAATAAACAAACTGTTGAATTATGAGAATTCGCTACCGGTGAAGGACAAGTAAGAAAAAATCATGTGTGTGTCGAAACGAGAGTGTGCTTCCAGAAAAGAAGTGTTTTTTTCAATTTTCAGCCATTTTCTGATAGGGTATAAAAACGTATTCACTTATTCAGTTATTCGATTACAGTTATCTAGATAACTAAGCATTTTGCACTCTTTAAAACTAACTTTCAAAACTCATATGGGAACTACGCAATGAATCTAACCTTATTGTAACAAAATTATCTCTAGGAGTATCATAAGAGTAAACTGCCCTAACACTGAATATTGCAAGGTAGTTATAAGAGAGTAATAAGAATACAATATTTTTAAGATAATTGGGATTCACGACTCTACTTCAAAGTTCTTTTTAAAGCTATACTGTGAAACAATATCAAGTCATAAGAGTACATATCATATCCTTTAAAAACAAGAGTATATAATTTTGCTTTTATAAAACTTCAATTGAACATAAATAAAACTGGCTTGACTTAAAAATGTTACTTGGGTTCTGCATCTGGATGACTCTTCGAGTCCATAAAGAGCCTTCATTAGCAGTAGTACCTTCAAGTTTATGCCTTTTGGACAGTGAATATAAACTTATTGGAGTAGGTACCATGCAGAAAAGCAGCCTTATGGTTTAATTACATAAACTAACAGGGTTTCTGGTTTCTTAAACATGAAAGTGTTCGTAATTCTGCCATTTTCACTAGAGGTTTTATAGTTTATGTCAGATCCCCAGACTATCATTTTTCTTTTCTTCCAATACTTCCTTTGGAAAATCCCCCTTTGAATATTGTGAAATTCTTATCGTAGTTTGATTTGTCAATAATCCACTGTACTTAAATGTGAGTCATGTTCAAGTTATTTGCCCAGTCAATATCTACTAAAGATTTATAAATCAATATGTCGACCTAATAAAACCTTCTACACATGGCATGTTTGTACATTTCTCAACAGATGTCGGGGTAAAATGAAATCCATACTCACTGAACAGCATAAATTTCTATATCGCCTACACAAACATACACCCGAATAAAATACTAGTGAGTATAATTTCAGGGAGATGTCAGTACAAAAGAAAATCTATACGTGTTCAAGAAAAGGTTTCTGTATTGGGGAATAACTATTCATTTCCCAATTAACGTAACGAAGTTACAACTAATGTGTGAAAACTCTATCCCCGGAAATATATTTTCATAAATGAATTGATTGTTCAATGATTTAATAATTATTAATGATCACAGAAATAACATAGTTGAGTTTTTTAAAAAGAGGTGTCAGCACGGAACAAGATAGATATTAGAGTTTTCTGCAATGATGAATAGTTAGTTTGAATGAAATGAAGAGAATTTTAAACTATATAAAAAAAGTCCTCGCGGATTGAGAGCATTAAATGGAAGAACTCTTTTGTTTCACACACGATTCTCATAATCACCTAAAGGTGGAAAAATGCTTATACAGGGTTTGGCAAAAGTCCCTGACCGGACAAGTATTGAAGAAAAAATAGAATTCTAGAAAAATATTTCATTACAACAAATTTCACTCCAACTCAAGCTGTACTTTGGAAATATTTCAAAACATACAGGGGTTCCAATTTTGCGTACCGATCTAGTTTTTCTTTAGTTCAAATGTATCTTTGACTATCTAAGGGCAGATTCAAAAAGATCACGTTTCAAGCCTTTCGATATTATAGGGTTTTGCTATTTTATACCGAGTGGCTGGAAAGATTTTGCCACTATCACAGAAAAATCATTATCCACTTGGAGACATTTTATGGAATAACGGAAAACAAAAAAGTTTCAAACAATGCGAGTGTTATGTTGAAAATTGGCTCGATTATTATGAGTCAGATCCACTTTACTATAGTAAATTAATTATTATTATTGGGAGATGAGGGGGGTCTAGTATATTATTGAAATTATTACTAGATCTTTTTTTCTGAAGTTTTAATGTTTGAAACATACTTTTTGTTTTTTGTTATTTCATAAAATGTCTCTAAGTGGATAGTGATTTTTCTGTAACAGACTCTATATAATAATAATAATAATAAACGACTTTCATTTGTAAAATTCAATACATATTATAAAGTATAACAAAAGAGTTCTTAAACTATCAGTAGCCTAGGGCTACTCGAACTTAACCATCTAATAGATTATTTATAAGTTATTTAAACACATATATAAGTACATATATATGTGACAAATTATGCACTTGAAACGCATTTTAGGTAACGTAGTCTTAACCTAAAACTTATAATTAAAGAAAAAGGGAAACCTAAAAATTTTTCTCCTAACAAATACCTAACAAAAATAAAATCGAAGAGAAAAAAAAAACAGAAAAACCTACTCCACTCCTAGATAATTCCACGCTTCGGGCAGCAGGCAACAGACTAGCGGTGGGTCAAACTGAAGTCCTCTAGTTGCTTGTTCATAATGATAGATTTGAATACAGATTTGAATTTTGTTGTCGAAAATGTTTTTATATAATCGGGCGATGAATTATAAAAATTAACAGAGCTATCCAAAAAACTATTGTGAAAAAATGCTGTTTTATGCTCAGGAATAACGAACTTTGTTTTATTCCTGGTATTTCTAGAATGCACACTGTCATTGGTCTTGATTTTTTCTCTGAAATACGTTGAGATGTATTTGCGTTTATTTATAAGCTCATAAAAAAAGATGCCAAGATGTAATAGCCTTCGATTCGCCATATTTAGCCATTGAATTTCATTAATTTTATAAGATATTCTATCATATTTTCTAATATTGAATATTAAAGGCAACACATATTTTGGATTTTTTGAATTCGAAGTTTGTCACACTGTCTAAGGCATGGGCCATAAACCATGTCTGTATAATTAAAGTGAGACAAAACAAGGGTTTCACATAGCTTCTTTTTTAAGTCGACACTTAAAATGTTACGACTTTTATAAAATTGTTTTAATGAAATATATGCTTTTTGGATAAGGTTTTTAATATGGCTCTCAAAATTGAGATTACTATCTATTACTACCCCTAAATTATGTGCTTCTTCGCAAAATTCAAGCTTTTCACCAGATATTTTCATATTACCAACAACTGAAAATATATTTTTACTGTTTTTCCGACCAAAAAACATAAGTTTAGACTTCGATGAATTAAGTTTTAAAGAATGCTTCTTTGAAATGTCTGTCATCATTTGAAGATTTAGGCAGGGATTAAGCTTTCTATTGTGAGGTTATGATTATTAATATTAAAATGACAATAAAGCTGAGTGTCGTCCGCGAACGCTTGAACCTTACAACACTGAGGAGATCTCAAAACGTCAGCAGTATATACAATAAATAGAAGTGGACCCAATATTGAGCCCTGGGGCACTCCTGAAAACACTCTACACTCTTCTGAATACTCTTCACCCACTTTAACTCGCTGTGTTCTGTTTTGAATGTATGATGTCATAAGTGTCAGAGTCAGCGTTGAATCCATAATATTTTAGCTTGGCGATAAGAAGCTCGTGATTGATTGTATCGAATGCCTTTGAGTAGTCCAAAAGTATGAGAATGCTCTCTAAACCTTCGTCGTAAGCTTCAATAATATCATATGTAACAACTGCCAAAGCTCCAGCCGTCGAGTGTGCCCTTCGAAATCCATTTTGGAAGTCCGGGATAATTGCATTTAAATTAAAGTAATTATACATTTGCTGATATAATATTTTTTCCAAAATTTTTGACATAGCCGGTAGTATAGATATTATTCTTAAATCATTATATGTAGTGGGATTATTATTTTTAGTTAGAGGCCTACCTACACTATTTTTCCAAGAAGTAGGAAAATAACTCTGTTCAATACAGCCACTATTTGTAATAAAAGGATCTATGAAAGGGCTACACTGCTTAATCATATTAGCTGTTACACCATCAGTTCCACAGGCATTTGTTTTAATGCTATGAAGTGCTTTACTTACATCATCAACTGTGCATAACTGAAAAGCAAATTCGCTGAAATTGAATTTGTTATTTTCATAAAAACTTATTTTATTATCACAATTTGGGACATTTTGAATACCTATTATATTGTGCAAAGTGTTGATTAATCATTTCTGGATTTGAAAGCTCCACTGGTAGCTCCATATTTTGTTTTTTTCCAGTATAGATACTCAAATCTTTCAATGTTTTCCATAGATCCTTGGCCAATTTTCTATTAGATATGAATTTAATGTAAGCCCTTTTTTCAGTCCTGACCATTGAAAGCGTATAGTTACGTAGTTCTTTGTATTGAGACCAATCAATAGGTGATTTTGATAGCTTATATTTCTGCAGGACTTTATCTCTTTCTTTCATAAGATATTTTAAATTTGGGGTTAGCCAAGGGGCCCTAGGCTTAGTCACACTTACAGTCCCTATTGATGTATGAATATTAAATAATGTTGATAAAAATTCATTAAATAATTCTAGCTTTTTCTCTATATCATTTTCGTATAATATATTATGCCACGGTAAGGACTGTAAGTCAGAAAGAAAAGCGTTATTATCAAAGTTTTTATAGCATCTATATGTTATCAATTTTGGTTGTGCTTTTTTTTAACTTTAGCTTTAAATTTGCATACACCAATCTATGATCAGAAAACTCATCCGCGGATTGTGTGCCACAAGCTAGAACAATTTCCCTATCTGAGACAAAAATTGGATCTATCAATTTGCTACCGTGAGCCGTAACATGTGTGGGTTCATTCAAAATCTGAAATAAGTTATATGATTCAAAACGATGGGTTATCTAGATTAAAGAAATCTACGTTCGAGTCACCCAGACATATTACGGTGTCATATTGTACAGCTAATACCGACAAAATATTATCAAAATCTTGAATATGCAAATGTGTATTTATATGGGGTGGCCTATAAAAATTTGAAAAAGCTATCGTTTGAGTTCGAATTTGAAGCTTAAAACATATATTCTCTAAAGAATTCGATATAGGAAAGTCAAATTTTATAATTTCAACCTGCAATTGATTTTTTAAATAAGCACCTACACCACCCCCTCTACCAAACTCCCTATTAATTACAATTGAAAAAATCTGTAATATGGTATTTCAAATATCTGTGCATCCTGGTTATTATTCATCCAAGTTTCGGTTACAAAGATTGCATCAAAATTATTTCTATCAATCACCAAAGTTTTAAAATTATTATTTCCGGTGTTAATTGATCGGAGGTTTATTTGTGCAATCTGCATTTTTTTATGCGGACAAATAAAGCAACAAAATAACTCAAAAAGAACAATATGCCCAACACCAATCCATCACAAATCTTGATTTGTAGATATAAATACTATTACGCATTAATAATTTATTTTGAAAATTAAAAAAAGCAGTGGCGCCGTGTAGCGGTGAGTGTTTTGACAAACACTCCCAACGTGATTATAGACAACCCTGATCGTCTAATTTTTGTGCATCAATATGGAATGCTTGTCAGCTTTATAATCCAGGAAAATGGAAAAATTATAGCGGTGGAGTTGTAGTGGAATTCACATTAAGATGGCAGCGTTGGGAAGAGATAACACTACCTTCCACACTATAGAGTCTACTGTGTATCCGTGGAATATCAATATGTTATTCCTTGAAAAATCTGACACATGTCGATTTTTAATTTTATCGAACTGGATGTTACACATTCATGTAATTGTGTCATCTGAAATTTTTAATTATGTAGATTCTGTCTTTGGTGACAATCAATTCCAAGTTTTCATATTCATGATTATATATCGATGGAATTCACTATTTTTTAAAATCAGCTATTAATTGGAAATATTTAATTTCCTTGACGGAGGCCCTTTCAAACCAATCTGAAGTGACATTGTTAAATTGTGGACAAAAACATACGTATTAAATATTACGAAAATGTGGAGGAGTTCCATACTTATGATTGATTTAAAAAATTGGGAAACTGATAAATCACCCTGTACTTGTTTATGAAGAACGATAGACCCATAAATTCTTTCAGAATCACCTGGGGTTACCCCATTTACCTTTACTGTGTATTATTTTTGTATTATGTATTATTTATTATTATTAATATTATTGTATTATTTTTTTCTTCCCATAAAATGGAAGGCTATTGAGAAAATCACAATTGCATGTGTTTCCTGGGATGTTTGATTCCATTCCTTCCAACCCTATGGTTAATTTCAGCTTGCTTCGACTGAAAAATATTGCTAAGGGCGAGTGTGTCTGTACTTAGTAGTTAATTGGAGGAAGCTAAATCACATTGCTAGACAAATATACGCATACCGTCGAAGTCTGCACATGGTCTGCACAAAGAAACATGAAACCTGAAACGTGAAGTATAAAACATAAAACATGGAACAATAAATTGTGGAAAACGAAACTGTTTCACTTTACACTAACAAAAATAAAGTTTGTATAGTCAACAATGGAAAGTGATGACGATGAGGTCGTTGCTATCGTGGCAACTCTTTTATTACTATTCAAAAACAAAAGAAGACGACGTAACTGGGTGCATCCATACAATGATATGAATTTTAAACATGGTACATACAGGGTTGGGATGATGTATGGAATCAAGTACTGGAATATCTTTTAAGCAAAAAAACGATATTTATGGAAACTTTCAGGTAAGTGCGATGGAGCAAAATGCATCTGATGTACATTGTTTGTTTATAATATACTTCCGGTTTAACCGGAAATGCCATCAATAGCTTTAATTTAAATGGGACACCCTATATATTTCCACAAATTTTAAAAGATCTTGTAATTCTAAATTCATACATACCTTTGAGTTTTTTGCATTAGAGCAAAGAACTATTTAGATAAACTAATTGATGTTGTTTGTATAGGTACCTAGTAATAAATAAACGAGTACTGTTCAGTGTGTCTTTTGTTCTCCAAGTGTCAAATTCCAATTGACAAATTTTTCAATTTTGTTCTGATTGATGATGTCAATAAAATAAGTTGTCAAAGAAGTTGTAAATAAATTAGAATAAAAAAAATAATAATATTTGATTTCTGGACACGATTTCGCCTTTCGACCCGGGATTAATTCAAATATTTTAGGTGAGAAATCAACACATAACAACTGGTCCTTTCGACCCGGGATTAATTCAAATATTTTAGGTAAGAAATCAACGCATAACAACTGGTCCTATCTCGCCTTACTGAACTCCACTATGGGAAAGCAGCGATCTGAATGCCTCCCACGACGAAGGCAAAGGCTGGCAGACAAAAGACTAGCCAAAGCTCAATCTGATGTTGGCAGACAAGAGACAAAGAAGATTACCTCCAGAGAACAACCTATTATCGACAAGGTCGTATTCTCGGCAGCTGACAGCGGAAGAAATCATCTCTTCGGAGCAAGAGGACATGCTCCAAAGCATCAGCGACTAGCAGCGTTATTTTGACAAGATAAAGACAGGCAGAAATCGAAGCAGGAATTAGGAAGGTGGAACTTGAGAAAATAATGCTTAGAAAAGAACAGGAATTAGTGGATCTAAAATTGGCAAGACAGTTAGCGCAAATTGAAGAAGCCTTCGACAGGGTGTCGGAAAGGAATGGTAAAGGGTCAATGAGGAGTGAGTCAGTTCAAAGTGAAGAGTCAGACATCAGGAACTGGATTGTTGGTGGGGAGAACCCATGGAATAAAACAGGTGACCTTGTTTTAAAAAATAAAGGAGATGTATCTTCAGACAAGGTATGTGATTCAGCTCTATTGAGTAAGAGTCATCATCATTTAATGTATTCTACTCCAATTGCCAATTCAGATGTTGACCTTACAAAAGTCTTGACGAGACAATCAATACCGCGAGATCTTCCTATATTTTCTGGAGACCCGTGTGAATGGCCAAATTTCATTTATCAATTTAGAAATTCTACGGCACTAGGAGGTTATTCAAACGAGGAAAATCAGTCGCGTTTGCAAAAGTGCCTTGGAGGCAATGCTAGGAGGGTTGTTCATGCTTTATTAATTTTACCGACCAACGTAGAAAAAGTAATATCTATCCTACAAAAGCGTTTTGGTCGCCGAGAACATCAAGTTCAAGTATGTTTTGTGACATCTAAAACGAAAGTTGCCCCATTGAAACCGATGTCAATTCCTCGATTAGAACTACAGGCAGCCTGTATGGGTGCAAAGCTAGGACATTATTTGAAGCAAAATTTTAAACTAAAAATTTCTAGATGTACCTACTGGACAGACTCAAAACCGGTTTTACACTGTATTAGATCAGAAGCGAGAAGATTTAAAGTGTTTGTTGCTGAGAGGGTAGGATAAATTCAAGAACGAACAGAAGTTGACCAATGGAAGTATGTCCCATCCAAAGAAAATGAAGCAGACGAAGCTACGAAAGCTTATAGCAAGTATGATTTTTCGGAAAATAACCGTTGGATTTCTGGACCGCAATTCCTTTCACTGTCTCATGATCTTCGGCCTCAAGAATCTGTGGAAAACAAGACTGACTTCAAAGATAAAAAGGAGAGAGAATATGTATTTTTTAATTTATCTGTCCATACCCAAAATTTATGTATTCCTGATGTATCCAAATTTTCTAGGTGGAACAGACTACTGAGAACCACATCTTGGTTATTAAGATACAAATTTAACTGAAAGACAAAAACAATGAAGAGTGGTGAACTATACGTAGAAGGAATTGCTGAAGCCGAAAATTTCTTAATCAGACAAATGCAAATAGAAAGTTTCCCCGAAAAAATCAAGAAACTTAGTAACAAGCTGAGGATAGACACGAGAAGTAGAATTTTCTCATTGTACTGTGTTTATGAAAATAACCTAGTAAAACTTGGCGGAAGATTGAACAATGCTGCATCACTCACAGAAAATTCAAGAAAACCTGTAATCCTAGATCCCAATCACCGAATTACCAAGTTAATTATCCAGAATGAACACGAAAACGTATTTCATCATGGACAAGAGATAGTAGTCAATAACCTTCGAGAAAAATTTTGGATAATTTCAATCAGGAAAGCTGTCAGAAGTTGCTGGGCGCAGTGTCAGAAATGCAAGAATAGAAATGCGACACCGAACGTTCCCGTTATGGGTCAACTTCCCGAATTTCGATTGGAACCAACTATCCGACCATTCATGAAAACGGGAGTAGATTACTTCGGCCCAATAGAAGTTACCGTCAAGAGGAGTCATGAGAAACGTTATGGGGTCATCTTTACATGTATGGTGACGCGTGTAGTGCACATTGAGATCGCCCATGATCTCTCAACAGACAGTTTAATCCACGTACTCGGACAGTTTGCATGTAGAAGAGGATATCCAGAACAAATCATCAGTGATAATGGCTCAAATTTCAGAGGTGCGGATACAGAGCTGAAGAAGAACATCAACGCCCTAAATCAAACTGACATTGTAAAATTTTGCACCCTAAAGAAGATCAAATGGACCTTCAATCCTCCATCAGCTCCACATATGGGAGGGATTTGGGAGAGGATGATTCGATCAATCAAGACACATCTACATAAAGTTTTGACGTCACAGTATCCCCAAGAATATGTTCTACGAACAGTACTAATTGAAATAGAGCATATACTCGATTGCAGACCATTGACTCACATTTCTACTGATTCTAAAGACACTGAATCCTTGACACAAACCATTTCTTAATTGGACCATCATATACTGTTTTGCCTTGTGCAAATATCGACGAAAGAAATATCAACTTAGTCAGTAAATGGAAGTTTGCACAAAAACTTACTGATATATTTTGGAAAAGGTGGTCCCGAGAATACCTATTATCCTTGATCAAAAGATCTAAATGGCACCTAGAACATAGTAATATTGAAGTTGGCGACGTAGTTCTCATTAGTGGCCCGAGGAACCCTAGGAACACCTGGCCTATTGCTACAGTGACGCAAGTTTATCCAGCTAAAGACGGACGTGTGAGAATGGTTGACGTTACTTTATCCAACAAAATGGTTTTACGAAGACCACTGTCAAGATTATGTGTTTTAGATGTCAGACAGAACAGTACAGATAGAAGAATATGGAGACTGGATGGGAAAACTTCGTAGTAAACCCTTTAGGTTTACTGGGGGGGAGACATGTAGGTGCGTGTTGATGAATGCCCCTATATATATATTGAAATTTTTCATATTTTTAATCAAACTGTCCTTTGCCATCAATTTTTTAATTTTGTTCCGATTTATGATGTCAATAAAATAAGTTGTCAAAGAAGTTGTGAAAAAATTAGAATAAAGAGAATAATAATCTTTGATTTCTGGACACGATTTCGCCTTTCGTCCCGGTATTAATTCAAATGTTTTAGGTGAGAAATCAACGCATAACAAGAGGTGCATTATACAATGGATAAATTTCACTCCCATCTCTTATATTCCGAATTTAATTGAATTCAATTATTAACAATGTTCTTTGAACAATCATTGAGAAGCCGTGAATTTTGAGGAGAATTTCAAAGATTAAGATTGCACATTTAAAATGGATATGCTCTGAGTTTACCTTTTGACAAACCTGGAATTGCCAGTATTGATAACAGGATAGATAACCAAAAGGTATTGATTGATGACTTTGACAATGTTCAGGAGGCTATAGAGGAAAAATGCACAGAGTCTGATTCAGAAGAACATTGCAGGGTAAGGCAAGCGTTCGAAGATAACTATTTTGAAACTCTGGATATGTTAGGAAACTATATTGTGGTAAATTTAAGCTTGTCCTCCTACTCCTACTTCACGTTTATAAAAAGATGCAAATTCCTTCTACGAATACACATCTACCTATTATAGGGATTAATTAAAAGGAATCTATCATTGAGTATAAATGCTCAGTTGAGATTTTTTCTTGGACTAGGTACTCAATTTTCTACAACACTCAATTGTTTGTTGGTTCCAACTATTAGTACTTCAACTCCATCTCAGTTTTTGAGCTTTGATGGATGGAATATACTCTCGAAAATATGAATCTGTCAGAACCTCAATCCAATGTACCAGGAGACACATATATTAATCGGCGCTGGTAACTTTTGGTATATATTCACTATTTCAAGGTCAAATTGAATTGGGTAAGAATTCACCTATTATTCAAAATTCCAAGCTAGGATGGGTGTTTTCTAGTATAGCTTAAATTTCAAAACCAATCCAACATGAAATTCCCAATTTTTCGATAAAATATTGTTCAGAGGATAAACAACTTACAAATTTTTTGGGAATTAGAACTGCCGAGAACGAAAATTTTGTCACATGTTCATCAAGAGTATGAAAATTCATTTTATGGGAATACTACCATGATAACACATACAGATAGATGCGAATCTGACCCGTGGCGCTTCATATGGTGAATTAATTTAACGGGTGGCGCCACT
>CAJUYH010006143.1:0-20992 GCA_910591685.1 Galerucella tenella
AGATGAATGCGTCTATTTATATTAATGTATTTTTAGCCGCGCGATTCTTTTCAGACACTAGTAGCCGGCCACAAAGTGTCTCCACTGAAAGCGCTCTAAAGGAGCATAGCGTGGCGAAAATACATTATAGTATACCGCCATCTACATTTCCATTGGTTAATTGTAGAGGTAAGGTATACGATGTAGAAATCTCTCTAAAAACAAGATAGTCAAAGATAGATGGCGGCACACGTACTACTTTTACAAAATAGTTTACCGCCATCTACATTTCACTAGCTCAATTTCAGAGGTGAGATATATATAGATTTCGACATGATGTAGAAATCTCTCCAAATTTAAGATTGTGAAGGGTAGATGGCGGCACACTAACCACTTTGACAAAGTAATTTGTTTACCGCTATCTACATTCCAATAGCTTAATTTCAGAGGTGGGGTATTATGTAGATTTCGACATGATGTAGAAATCAACAAAATGAAGATGGCGACACACTTACTAAATAGAGTAAAATAAATTGTTAATAATTAATTAGTAAATATTGGAAGTACTTCGAGGACAAAGTTTTACCTCCAACATTCACAAATTATTAATAATTTATAATACCGATTGTCCCAACTAAAGTGTAAATTCACTTACCAAATTAGACAAATCTATATCGGCTCGATTGTCGTTCACGGTGACGTAGAGTTTTTCTCCTTTGAATATCTTCGGAACGGAATCTTCACCAAACATATCTTGCAACATTTCAATTAAACATTCCTAAAAACAAACAGGGTGTGTAAAAATTAAACAACGTATAGTTAAAATACACTTTTGTCTTACCTTAAAATGCATTCTATCGACTTTAACCGAAGTAGTCATATTCTTAACGGGCACGTCCAACAAATCTGCTTGTAAAATAGCTGCCACTATCGCGTCTGCGTACATATCGTTCACCGGATTCGCCACCCACTGAAAAAAACAATACAATATACTTTACTCGAAAGTTTAAATTACATTCGTATACGTACCTCCAACGTGACAATTTTATGTTCGATCGTAATATCGACGGCATTGAAAGCCCTCATCTTCTTTTCGCCATCTATCGATTCCAACAGACCGGCTACCTGCGAAATCATGTACCTCAAAACGCCACTGTTGCCAGAAAAATGCAAACTTTGCCTCTGCATTATGTGACTCATACTCAAATCGGTGTATTCTGGAATAAAGTGCAAAATTTGAAAAAAAAATCCGAAAAAAAAATCACCCAATACTTACTCGGTAAATCTTCTGCCGATAATATGTGATAATTAAAATTCCTCTTCACTAAAATGCCGTTGATGGTTTTTCCCGGTTGAGGCTCATCTACCGCCAGTTGTCCCATAACTTTCGCCGTTTTTTCTCCCCTAAAGTATAATTCCACAGAGTGAGTATTTCTGGGGTTGTATAAATTAATATTCGTATTCGGATCGTCTTCGTATTCTCTCTGTAACGCCGCTTTTAGACGATTCATTTCGTTTTGTTCTCCGTGCACCAAAACCTTTAAATAAATATGACAATGAACAATAGAAGATTATAAAAATGGATATTCACTTACAACGTGCGGAGGTTTTAACATCCTGATAAATTCGCTAGTTTGCTGGTAATCCGTATGGGCGGAAAACGAGATGTAATCCACAGACATTTTAAGAGGCAACTTTTGTCCAATCATCGTCGTTATTTCCTCCGGTTCTGATAATATAGTTTTTGCCAACGTTCCTTCCACACAATACCCTGTATATGAAAAATTTATAAAAGTAAAAGAACAAGTAAATGAAACCTTAATAGACAACATTGAAAATAAGGAAAATTCTACCTGCTATTATAACACCGTTTTTTGGCTCAGTACACCAATTCTCGAATAATTCTCTCGACAAACCGCTTTGCATCATACCAGGAGAAGCCATAATCACACAAGGTCCTATATCTTCAAAATGATCGATTCCCTAAGAAGAAAATTATAAATCATGGGCATTGAATACCGTAGACAAACAAAATAAAAGAGACGGATTGAAGTATAGGCGGTATAAGGCACAATGTTTCTGCGCAACTGACCCGCGCATCGAGTCGCTTCGGTCGTGAGAACTACAAGACTTTTTACAAAAGGGAAATATAATAAAATGGTTTAAAATACTATAAATTATATTTCACTTCACTATTTATCCTTCAATGTCGATAAATATGATGAATATCAACTTTTAAGTCATTAAAAATGAAAATATACAAAATCAATCATACATTGGCTGGTGTGAATCTAGCTTCTGCTTGTCAAAGTCATAGTGAAAGTGTCAATAATTATTCTACAAAATGGGGAATCCGATTTAAAATTAGTTTATTTATGAATTTATTTAGGATTTTAGTTCTAATTAATGAAATAAAAGTAAGTAAACCTTTAAAATATCATCACCAAATATAATACGTCATAGTTGTATTGCAAAAATTGTAATACTTAGTAAATATTTTTGGCTACTTCGCAATTTGTAGTAAGAATAAAACGTTTTTCAAATTTCCATCTGATATTAATCAAAGTTAACATCAAAGTACATTTTAGAATTTCTTTCTACATCAAAGGATCAAAGGTTGTGTAAAGATCATTTTAATAATAATGCATTCACAGGTTCATTACGCAAAATTCTTATTAGATTTGTTTTACCTTTGCAATCCTTAGATCATACACTACTACCAAAAGTAGTTGAACATAATAATAATACCCAAGCTTTTGAAAATACTGTAGCTATTGTCTGTGAAATGAAAGCTTATTTTTTCTAACAATAACGATAGCCTCAAAGAAACTCATCTACCTAACAAATGCATTTCATTTATTTTGTTTCAGACCTGTTCCTGTCTTCATAGAAATGGAGAATCTACTTTTTAACTCCTTTTTATTTAAATTTTTGCAGTTTTTGTGAATAATTTTAAAATAATGTGCAATTGGATGTGATATTGGATTTAACTTTCCTAAATATAATGTAAGTTTAGTAAAAATAAGTTATTTTCTGATTAATAATATGTAAATGTTCGATGAATTGATGATAATAATATAGATGTAGATTATTTGTTATGATATTATGTGCAGTCTAATAAAAATTTTAAATTAGTGTTGATTTCTCATTTACCTAATTTATGTGTCTTAAAATTGTTTATTAATTATAATCACTTCATTAGAAAAAATGAATTTAGTTTCAATTTTTTGTAATGAAATAATTATATAATAAACAATTTTTAGACAAATTATGAGATTTACATAACCCACAATCCAAACAAACCAATTTAAATATCCCGCCCTCAAAAATTAGTTCCAACAACCCTTCCTGGTGCGCTTCGATCGACGTGATGCCAACTGTTACTACAGGGTCGACAACTCTCATTATATTATATTTCTCTATGTTGAATACCTTAATACGACCCTGTCTATATTCATCTTGTGTATGTTGTTTGAATACGGAAGTAATGACACTTTTGACAGTTTGTTCTAGTGACATCTCTTGAATAATCGCGACACATTTAAATTTTTTAAAACAAAAATACAAAGTATTCACCTAATTACAAATTTTTATAGATACTGCCAGAGATAACGATACGGTACCAATAAAATATTTATCTTCAAATTTACATTGTAAAAATAGACGTGGAATATATATAATCTGAGTTCAAGGTCGAGAATATTTACATATTATACAAATTGAATAAGTTCCTTTGCTGCTTACAGAAGTTTATCTTTCTTGTCCCAATATAATCAAAGGTAAATCATAATTTTTAATTAGGTAATTTAGTCTAATTTACACAATGCAATATTCCTATCATATGTGGTGATTAGTTCTGATGGTGGCAGGACATCCTCAATGTAAAGAAACTTGTTTTTATTTTATTATTTAAATAGAGGTTGAAATCCTATTCTGATCATTTCACTTTCAGATGGGAGAAAAAAAGGACGAGGAAAAATCTTGGACCGAAAAGTTGATAACATTTTTAGAAAACAACAGAGGTTTGGTAATACTATTTTTCTGTTTACCAGCCAGCATCATTTTTGATATATTTTTAATAACCAAAAAGAAATTGTATCGCAAAATATTCAGAACCCCAAAACTTCACGACCAAAGAGTACAAAACGTCCAAAAACAAGTACAAAAATGGAACAAATTACCCAAACAAAATCGAAAATTATTATGTACTTCCAGACCGAATTGGGCGAGTTTATCAACTACTTTTTTCAGAAAAGATCAATGCCACCAAATAAACGTAGATCTTTTCGATATACTTGAACTAGACGAACAAAATTTAACAGTTACAGTAGAACCAATGGTTACAGTTAGCGAAATAACGCAATATCTTATACCAAAAGGTTATACTTTAAGTGTAACTTTGGAAATCGAAGATGCCACACTCGGCGGACTTGCTATGGGAACTGGAATGACCACACACTCCCACAAAGTAGGTTTATACCACGAATCAGTAACTTCTTACGATGTAGTACTAGGAGATGGAAGTTTAGTAACAGCTTCAGAAAATAAAAACAAAGATCTTTATCAATGTCTACCTTGGTCGCATGGTAGTTTAGGATTTTTAGTAGCACTTACACTTAAAATTGTAAAAATAAAACCTTACATCAAGATTAATTACATACCAGTTAAAGGGAAAAGTAATTATTGCGACATGATCAGATTATTATCAGGAGATAACGAATCCGATTATCCTGTAGCTGATTATATTGAAGCTACAATTTTCAACAGAAATGAAGCTGTTATAATGACAGGAAATTATTCAGATCTAGATAATAGTGTGCCCGTTAATAATGTTACTCTTTGGTATAAACCTTGGTTTTACAAATATGTTGAAACTTTTTTAAAAAGTGGAAAACACACCGAGCTTATTCCTATAAGAGAATATTTGTTACGACATAACAGATCTATATTTTGGGTAATCGAATCCCTGATTCCTTTCGGTAACCATCCTCTATTCAGGTTTTTGTTCGGTTGGTTGTTACCACCTAAACCAGCTTTCCTTAAATTCACCACCACTCCCGGAATCAGAAATTTCACCTTCACCAAACAAATATTTCAAGACATAGTACTACCTTTGAGAAAACTAGAAGAACAAATAAATTACGCTGAAAGATTATTTGATGTTTATCCTCTTCTAGTGTACCCATGCAAAGTTTTTGATCGTGGACCTAAATATGGTATTTTAAAACCGCCTCTTAAAGAAAACCTTGTAGAAGGAACTAATTACGCTATATACAACGACTTGGGGATTTATGGGGTACCAGGTTTTGTTAAAAGAAAGGAAAAATATAACCCAGTTAAAGCAATGAGAGAAATGGAAAAATTCACAAGAGAAAACAATGGTTTTTCTTTTCTGTACGCTGATATATTCATGACCGAGCAGGAATTTAGCGAAATGTTTGATTTAAGCATGTACAAAGTTGTTAGGAAAAATTATCACGCTGAAGAAGCTTTCCCTAATTTGTACGATAAAGTAAAACCTGAAATCGATGTATTTGAAATAGGAAGAAAATGCGATTCGGAATAAATATATATATTTGTAAATTTTAATTTATAAACTTACCTTTAAATTCGAAATGTGTTTGAAGACAAAAGGGTTGTTGATTGCAATCTGCCTTTTTATTTTATCGTTCATTGCGTTTATATAAGTTTGGTAAACAGCCATACATTTTTTTGCCAACGATGAAGCATAGTATATAGGAATGTCATGAAGCTCCGGATGTTGACTCCAGTATTCATCTATAAGAGTATTAAATATTGAATATTTAACAAATAAAATGTATAAGACAAAAAAAGAATAACTTACCTAATATAAGTAATAGTTCTTGTGCTCTTCCCAAGGCAAATACCGGAATTAAACATCTACCCCCTCTATTCACAATATCATGTACTAATGTTGTAAATCTTGATTCACGATCTTCTCTCTTTTCATGTATGTGCGTTCCATATGTTGATTCCTGTATAAACGTAAAAATATTGAAAATAATTCAAAGGAATTATTGAATATCTAACCGTAATTAAAATATCGGGATGAACTGTTGGAATTTCTGCAGCCATTAAATGTCTATCTTCCTGTCTTGAAAAATCTCCTGTGTATAGAATCTAAAAATAAAAAGTTGTATAATAATGTTGAATCAATTATTTCAAAACTTACTTTAACACCAGCAATTTCTAGCATAAACATTGCTGCTCCCAGAACATGTCCAGCATTATAAGCCCAGAATTTGATTCCCAAAACGTCTTTTTCTTCATGAAAATTTATGGTTTCAATTTTATCCATACTAGCTTCAAGATCTGCTTCCGTATACAACATCTGTTCAGTAGCAATATTACTAAAAAAACATAAATGGTAATAATAAATATATCCATGTTTATTGAATTTTATTCTTACCTAACTTTGATATAATCTGATAATAACCACCTGTAGATGGCTTTTGTTGCATGAGTCATAAAGCAGCGTCCCTTGAAGCTTGTTTTTAACAAAAACCAAGGTAAGGCACCACAATGATCCAAGTGAAAACTAAAAAATATATATTGTAGAAATGCACCTATTTATGTATAACAAACTTACTGTGAAATAAGAAGTAAATCAATTTCGTCTGCTTCTATTATATCTACAAAGGGGAGAGCATCCATTCCTGATAAACCTGGATGTATACCACAGTCAAGCTGCAGCACAAAAAATTATTAATTTGATTGGAGATATATTTGTAAACTAAAACCTACCATAATCTTTTTTCCTTTAAATTCAATCATGATACATGATCGTCCAACTTCTTGGCCTGCTCCTCTACAGAAAAAACAGCATTTAAATAAAATATGATTATTAAGAAAAAACATCAAGTCCTCAATAAAATCATACTCACAAAGGACGTATTATTAATTGATCACTTTCCTCGGAAGGAACTTGTGAGTCTTGCTTTCTCTTATACGACATGTTTATGTCCTACGAAATTATTTCTATTTAATAATATATTTATAAAACAAATATGTACAAACAAAATTGTGAGAATTCAAACATAACCTTAAATCCACAGACTCGTAGAACCCGTACAACCACAGATCAATAATCCCATAGGTAACTTAAATTAAAATCCCAGCTGATCTGTGGCACTGCTGCATAATAACATAAAATAATGACAATCAATCGGTAGGAGATGTCCTCTCTATGGTATTGACTCTATGATCTAATTCTTCTTTTTTATGATATACACGTCTTCCTTCTCTGTCAGTTACAGCCACCAGACCTGTCAAAAAACGGTGTTTAGTCTATGATCCAAATCTTCTTTTTTCTTATTCACAAGACTTCTTCTTACAGCTAGGCGACCAGATCTGTCAAAAAATTGGAGGAGTTCGCTTACTATATCACTTAGTCTATGAACTGTTTTAAAAGATGAAAATTGTTAAAAATAAAATCACTTTATGTTAAGATGGTAGTTTAATAATAAAATAAATGTTTTTCCAATAAAAATGAAGTTTAGGGCAGTTATTACAGATTCCGCAGCAATGCGAGATTTCATGAGTGAGCTATAACATTTTTTTATTAACTGGTATTTAATGAAACAAATCATGTTTTTCTATTAGATTATTTCATATTCTATATAATAATAAGTGCAAGTTTTTAAGGTTCATTATTGATCTTCTACAATGTACAAATAAATACGATTGTCTTACAGATATTTCCGCAAGTTTATCAAAATTCTCTAAAGAATGTGTAATGAGAATAACAACTAGGAAAGTATATTTCATAATATCAGAAGAAGAATCTGGACCTCGAAGACCACTGGTCTGGTGTGAACTACCTGTTAACTTTTATTTCAAAGAATTCAATTTAATGGGAGTTAATGATCAATACAATGAAATTTATTTGGAATTCTCAACTGGTAAGTACTTTTTAATCAAATGCTTATAGATTAGGAGTAGCTTTTTACTATTTTAGCTTTACTTTCAAGATCACTATCCATTTTAAAACAAGCGGTAAAATCCTTCAAGATTAAACTCACAAATAAACAATCTCCCTGTCTTACTTTAGAAATGGAATTAGTAAGTAGTATAGTAATTTTATTATAAATAATAATTAACACGATGAAATGAAACAATTGTTAAAATCCACATTATATTTGAACTTATGTTCAGCTTAAAGTTGTGACATATTTCGCTAACACAATAGCTTTCTAACTCCACTCATTTGAGAAAGCTACTGTGTTAGCGAAACGTGTCACAACTTTTAAGTTGAACATATGTTCAAATATATTATAGATTTTATCAAATTGAATTGTTTTATTTAATCGTTTAGTAAGGATCTTCTATTCAATAATAATTGATCAATTACGTAAATTTTCAGACTGTGGATGAAATATCTAGCCAAGTTGTACATGATATACCCGTAGAAGTAATATCCAGAAGACACTGGGGTGATTATGAAGAGCCCAGGTTTAATGACTTTCACGTACACAAATTACTTACAGTAACGATAAAAAATCTACAAAATTCTGTTTTAGGTTTCTATTCAGATGCCAAGTTTAAAAGCTCTGAAAAATATCACAGAACGTTTGAGAAATATGAGCCACAGCTTAACAGTAAGTGCCAACAAAAATGGAAGATTAACTTTTCAAATTAAAACAAACGTAGTTAACTTATCAGCTCATTTTACAGATTTGAGTGTACAAAGCTTTGCAGGTGAGTCAAATAATTTTTAAAGACATATTTTTATTGTGCCGAAGTATTTTAGTCGGTCAAATTCCTACAAATGATGACGAAGACAATGACCCTCAATTGATATCGTCAACCATTGATATTAAAAAGTTTCTAATGT
Source organism: Galerucella tenella (assembly GCA_910591685.1). Classification (NCBI taxonomy): domain Eukaryota; kingdom Metazoa; phylum Arthropoda; class Insecta; order Coleoptera; family Chrysomelidae; genus Galerucella; species Galerucella tenella. The sequence continues at coordinate 8,834 of CAJUYH010006143.1, forward strand.
TTTTAACTGGTTTACAAATAAGCAACTGTAGAACTTTATGCAGCATAGTTCATGGTCAAATGGTTAAACTTTTCATGGAACAGCCTGGGGCACTTTCAATACAGATTTTCTTGACTGAAATGAGTGCTTAGCACCAAAAAAAACGTTTTCAAAAGCAGGATAAAATATCTTGTCGAGGTAAGAAAAGTCAAAATTATTTTTGCTATGAAGTTATATTATCATTTTTAATATAATAACATATTAATTTATATCCTTAGATGGTGTTCTGCCAAAGATAAATGAAGATATGCAGGAAGGAAGTCCAGTTAATATGAATAATACATCTTACATTCATCGATATGTTGTACATTTTATAATTTACTCTCTAACCTATTTTGAATATTGATTTTTTTTGAATAAATAACATAGAAAACACTTTTATTGTATATTATTCACAAATTTATTCAACCAGCAAATAAATAATTAAACTAATTAATACAATAAGTAAAAAAGGAAGCCAGGTTTTCAAGAAACCTACAAATGATATGTATTTACTATGAATTAACATTAAAAATGCCAACTTAACCATGTTCCAGTTTGATGATTTATCATACTGCATTAAATTCAAAGCTGTAGCGACGTGAGAATGACAGTTATCACAGCACAAATTATGCATTCTATTTTTGTATATTTCTGAAGCTTCGGTAACTCCAGCGTCCCATCCACTAAAATAGAATGACTTTCATATAAATCCATTATAATATGATGCTATAATCTACCTAATTCCTCCTCTAGCCAATGAATGTTGAAGTTGCCAGTATTTTGTCGGTTTTCCAAATGCCATATTATCTTCAGACACAAAATATGGCCCCGCAAAGTCTCTAATAACTCCTGAAGACATAGCAATACCCATATGTCCTATCATTGGACACAACCAAGTTAGTAGAGGTATTGGAGTCCAAACAATGCAAAATGGGAATTTGTCTTTAGCAGCATCTATTTCTTCAGTAATCATTTCGTCCAATTCTTGAGTTTCCATTTAATATCCCCGAATATTTGTTTTCAAATTCATTCATTATTAATCCAAATTAATTAGTTACGTTTCTTCTTCTTTCTTATTCCTGTCTCATCTTGTCAAGTAAGTCAATAATCTAGTTATCGAAATCGAGCGCCGGCTAGAACCACAGAGTATACTTTCAGTCCGCACGAGCATACAACATAAACCGTTTGCGCTAAAGAATGCCTAACAATTACGTCAATGTCATTTGCTTATACTACACCAACGTTAAAATTAAAAGTCCCTAGAACGACGAGTGAGAAGTTAGCTCTAAAAGTGAATCTGCTACAATTGACTGAGCCGGCAACAACGCACAAAGTTGTCCGTTTATTACACACGCCTACGAGGGTCGAAAAAATTGAAAAATAAGAATTTTCAAAAAAATTCATGTCATTACTGTAATGCCATATATCGATGTCTCGCGTTTAAAATTCACAAAAAGGTTGATAATATGATAGTCTTTCGTATTCCATATTCAAAATTCGCTGACAAACGATACGAGGGCGGAAAAATTGAAAAATGAGAATTTTCAAAAAAATTCTACAGCATTCTTTTCATTACTGTAATGCCATATATCGATGTCTCGCTTTTAAAATTCACAGAAAGGTTAATAGTATAATAGTTAATATAAACCTTTGAGCAAAATTTAAACGCGAGACATCGATATATGGCATTACAGTAATGAAAAGAATGTTGTAGTTTTTTTTTTTAAATTCTTATTTTTCAATTTTCTCGACCCTCGTATCGTTTGTCAGCGGATTTTGTAAATATGGAATACGAAAGACTATTATATTATCAACCTTTGTATAAAATTTAAACGCGCGACATCGATATATGGCATCACAGTAATAAAAAGAATGCATTAAGTCTGCATGGTGGGATATCGATATAATTATTACTATATAGCAAAATACCGATATTTTTATTTTCATTTAATTTGTTTTTTATATTTTCTTAGTCTGCCTAATAAAAAAATTTGACTATACATATTACAAAATATCACACTCGATTTACTTCAACCCCCCGTAACTGCTGAATCCGATCCCGGCTGAGCGGTGTTGTCACATCAATTTCGCTCGCTAGGAGTCAGGAGCTAACTTCTCACTAATCCCAGAACTAACATTTCATTTAACATGTATGTAAACAAACAAATGCGGTGATCTCTTAAGTTTTAATAAAACTGTAAATGGAATTTAAAATCATTTTAGGATAAAAGATAGAATGGCCTCTTCTCAGGATGCTTGGTATCTTTCACTTTTAGGTTTAGCCGAATATTTCAGGACATCCAGCCCTCCAATGATAAAAATTTGCATCCAATGTTTACAAGCTGTTTTTAACTTTAAGCCCCCACAAAGAGTTGAAGCAAGAACTCACTTACAGCTCGGTAATATTCTATTAACACATACAAAAAATATCGACTTGGCCAAGAATCATTTAGAACAAGCAGTAAGTAGTAATTTGTTAGGTTTAGATGTATACAATTTGATAAAACTCCAAACTTTCTTTCCAGTGGTTGCTGTCGCAAGTAATAAATTCATTTGACGATGTAAAATTTGAAGCAGCTAGTGTTCTAGCAGAATTATATGAACAACAAGAACAAATATCTTTATCTAAACCAATTTTAAGGAAAGCTATTGAGTTATCACAACATAATGTGTACTGGCATTGTAGACTGATATTTCAGCTAGCTGTATGTAGTTCTATAAATTCTTCGTTCTATTTACAATTATGATTATTTTTTTCAGCAAATTCATGCTACTGAAAAAGATTATACCTTAGCGAGTAGTCTGTTAGGTGTTGGGGTAGATTATGCTCATATCTCAAATGCTTCCTATACAAGAGTTTTATTTTTATTAAGTAAAGGAATGGTAAGTACAATAGTTCGTTTTAAAGAAGCTCATATTTTAATTGTTACAATTTTCAGTTATTATTGATTGATAAAAAGTTGCAAGAAGTGCAACAAGTATTAAATCAGGCTGGACATTTAATCGAGACATGGACTGGTGCTGTTTATCAAAAAGAATATGTTAAAGTATACTTTTTAGTTTTACAAGTATGCCATTTTTTGATGGCGGGTCAAGTTAAAAGTGTAAAACCTTGTTTAAAACAACTTCAGCAGAGTATACAAACAATTATGGCTACTGACGATGGTAAATTTTGTCTTATAGACATTTTGGAACTATAAAAAATATTGAAATCTTAAAGATGTTTCAGTCAATAAGAGAGTTGTTTTAGTTTTTATGGGTCCAAGTGCGGGAGATATGTTTTTATGGATGCCCAAGGAGCATTTGTACGTTCTAGTTTATCTAGTAACTGTTATGCACAGTATGCAAGCTGGTTATATGGAAAAAGCACAAAAATACACTGATAAAGCATTAATGCAAATAGAAAAATTAAAAAGTAAGTAGCATCTTTATTTTTATTCACCTACCATTACCTCATTCTTTTTAAAAGTTGTAGATAATAAACCAATTTTATCAGTATTTCAATTAATGTTATTGGAACATATAATAATGTGTCGATTAGTTATGGGTAATAAAACGCAAGCATTGCAAGAAATATCTTCAGCAGCTGCCTTATGTAAGCAATGTCCACGATTATTAGAAACTCACGGACCTCAATTACACACTTTACTTGGACTGTATTCGATGAGTATGAACTGTATGGAAGCAGCAGAGGCTCAATTTATAGCTGCTTTGAATGTAAGTGTTAAATTTTACAATGAAAATACATTTTTAATTGTGTAATTATTATAGACATCTAGAGAACGGGAACTATGGACATTTGCGAACCTTAACCTAGCTATTGTGTACTTAAGAGGAAAAAGAGAAGCGGATTTTAATGCTTTACACGATAGAATAAATCCAGAAAGTCTTCCATCTCATTCACACAGTTTACGAGCAGCAGCTTATTATGTACAAGGACTACAAGCATTTTTCCAAGGACGATATAATGAAGCAAAGTATGTTTTATTCATTGAATATCCCAATCTTCTAATGTATTAATTTCTTTTTGTTAAGGAGATACCTCAGAGAAACTTTAAAGATGGCTAACGCTGAAGATTTGAATAGGTTAACTTCTTGCTCGCTTGTTCTACTTGGTCATATATTTTTATCTTTGGGTAATAGCAGAGAAAGTATGAACATGGTTACACCTGCGATGCAGTTGGCTAGCAAAATACCTGATGTACATGTGCAGTTGTGGGCTTCAGCAATTCTAAAAGGTTGGTATCGTTGCTAGGGTTATTTTCACTTAATAAGATGTTTTTTTATTGTAGATTTACACCGGATATGTGGCGATACGCAGAGAGAAAATGAAGCTTATCAGAGACACGTAAATTTTTCACAAATGTTGTTAACCGATCATTTTCAGGCGTCTCAAATGCCTGAACATAATTTGATAATGTGGACACAGGGTAATTTTCCAACGAATACTACGAATTCTCCGAGTAGTTCCGGAAGTCTTCTCTAACTTTTTTATATGCACTTTATTTATTAAAGTATTAAAAAATATATCAGTGTTTAATTCGTCTATATCCAATAAAAAACTAGATAGAGAAATGTTATACTTCTGACTCAATTTTGTTAATTAAACTGAATCTAAGATATTGAGTAAATAGTAATATAACAAATTTAGTGCTAAAGATTGCAATATTCAGGTATATTTTCAACAATAAGAGAATTCACAACAGTTAAAACCTTAAAAAAATGAAATAGCTCTGTCATAAATCCCGATAGCATTCTGACATAGGTATGTAAAAAATAAGACTCACCCTATTTAATTAAAACACCTCCAGCACTTCTCTCTGCATGTGGATCAAATGAAGGGATAACCAAAGTCACTAAATATATCACTAGTATCGTATTTAAACACATTTAATATATTAAATTTCATAAAAGAAATTTCAAAAAACCGACGCGACTCCGTACCTTTTGACAGACGACGATGAAAAGAAATTCATAGACTACTTTATTAGTAAAATCATACTAGAAAATGGTGGATTAGCACCAATGATAAGACAGGTACCTACCTGTATTAATTTGGATAACATTAGATATGAAGTTTAAAGAGAGTATCCCGTATTTTTAAATTAGCATTTTTCTGAAATACACACAGAGGGAAATATCGCGGTTGAAAAAATAACTCTGGGTTTACGAAGTTACAACTAATTTCAACTCATTACATTTATTGTATTGCCAATTTTATTTACCACTTGATTTTTTTCGTACACTCTTTATACATTTTCTTTTTATTATAGACACTATAATTTTCTTTAAAAAATACAAAACTAATGTAGGCTCCCAATAGAATATTTCATAAAACAACATGTTTGGATTATTAATACAGAGGTTTTTTTATATAATTTATATTTACATGAATATACTAAATTGTCTTTCATCAATTCACTTAAGTATAATAACGTAGGTTAAATCAGTACTTTTATAATTAAATACTTTTTTTGAGATTACCGGGCTATTCTTCTTTTTTATCCAACTTAACAGTGATCGTTAATGTCAATGTAATAGCACAGAGTACACCAGTCGGTGTATTCTGTGGTAATAAGGCGAGTCCACGAGACGTCATCTGATGAATATATTGTTCTTTGCACAACACGTGGCTGTTAATTAGATATTTTGTTCCTGTTTGAGTTAATTTTTTTATTTTGTGCTTTCTTCGTAATGTTTTAATTGCTTTATATGAATCTAAAATCTATCCAAATGGTTGTTTATCTTCGGATAACTGTTATTAGTGTCAACTTGTCAGTCGGTGGAGAGCGAAATTACCGTGACACCACAGAAATGAATATCTACTTCTTGTGAACACAGAGTAGCATTTTAATCAGATCTATGAGATAGCAAATAAATATAGACAATCAATTATAAAAATACTGATTAACTGCACAAATAAATATTCATACATGATCATACAGATATTTCCTGAATCTGAACACGTTTTTTCATCGTTCCTGGAGTAACAGGAACGCCTTGGGGCCTGAGAATCCCTTGATTTGTACTGGCTGTCGGCAAAACTTCCACGATTGGAGACGAAGGTTCGATGCTTCTGCCAAGAAGCACGTCCTGACTGGTGCTGGTAACATCTGGAGGATGAAAACTAGGGTGGATGTTTTCTATTCTTTTGGCCGGCGGAGGAGAAGATTTAAAATTTTGTATAGGAAGTTCTGTAATTTGTATATCGGTAAGGTGTTTTTGATTATAACTGCAATCGCCGATACATTTGTGTCTGCCACACTTAATATTTGTATTTTGCATGTCGTAGGATTTGTCAAAACCTTCTCCAGAAGAACTACTACAGCTTCCTGCAAAAAAAATTCATTGACATTTAACGTCAAAAGAAAAAATTGGTTGACTCACCGGATTCGGTTTGCGCTTCTTTAATTTTCCGTTTATTCTTTTCTCTGTCTCTCTGGTGATAGATACCGGCGAAGATCAGAACGTTCAGCAGCAAAAGAAAACAACCTACTGCTATTGTTATTGTAAGGGCAGTCGTATAATTTTGATAATGACTGGAAGCTAATTTTCTTAATATGTTGTTGGAGGTTTTTGTTTGACTGGGAAGATATATCGTTTGATTTGGAGGGCATTCTGTAGTTGTTGCCTGAAATAATAAAAAAAAAACATTTTAGTGAGTCAAAGCATAGAGTACACCTTCTAACTGGTGTACTCTGTGGTCAAAGCTCTGCTAGCTCGTAGTGACTGAATTTATTTTGTTTATTACCGGGCGTGACGTCTAGTCTTAATTATTTGTGCGGTATGAACTTGTCTTTAATAGACATCGATGTCAAAGTTGTCAGTGAAATATGGAATTTGTAACGTCAGACTAATGAAATATAAATTTAAACACTTATATAATAGTTTAGAGCAATTTTTATTGCCTAATAGTGATTTGGTTAGTGTAGATTTTCTAAAGTAGATGGCGCACTGTGCTTATTATCTCGAAAATTGATTAATTTATGCTGGTACCTGTAGAGCAGTGTCCGATTTCGGCGGTAGAGGCGTTGAAACGGTATTTTCTGTCGATAGAGTTGACGCCATAGTAGCATGATGAATATAAGATGGTTTTTCTTTAAGTTGGGGTCGAACAAAACCTAGAAATTAAAAATAAAATTACATTTTAAAGAGTGAAACATTGTTTAAAATTATACCATCGTAATATTGGTCGTCTTCTTCTTGAAATTGATGATGTCGCATAGAAACGTCACCTCCGTCACCAGGTCTATGTAGTTGGGGTATTAAGTTCAACCACAAAGACATTTTGTGCCCTCGGTAATGGTCCTTTTTCTCTAAATGATTTCCTAAAAAAATCATCGTCAATAATTGATATAAAAAGAAAGAAATATTCTCACCGATTTCTAAATAAAATTGATTGATTGTATCGTAGGTATCCCAAAACGGAAAAATTGATGGCTGCAGCTTATCCGTTAAGGAATTTTGATTAACTGAAACATCAGGCAGTTCCCCATTGGGATTTCTGCAAAACAATTTATATTTAAATACAAAATAATTGGGAAATTCCAATACAATTCCTCACCCAGTTTTTACGAAATTGCTGATATAATGTATCAACGCTTTTGATATGGCAGCATCACTAAAAGTATAATTGTAAGATGAATAGAACCCGACACCGCTCAAAGGGAAGCCCAAAACGTAAGGAAGATCATCTCCTCGAACACTTCCGAATCTCTAAAATTGCAAGACAAAATAATACACTCAAAAAGGGAAATACAATGGTTGGGTTCAGAAGACAGGTAAACTGGCTAATAACGGTATAGTTTTTTGTATAATGCTACATACTCTGGAAAGTGTCACACCAAAATCGTCTCCTAATATCCTATAAGGTGAATTCAATTTGATCTTTTTTAATGTTAAAAAGATATCAAGCTTGTCCAGCTCACATTTTTTTAGTTAACAAGCTCACAACAAATAATGAATGACTCAGAACTCCCAAATAAAGCTTTGGTTTTTTTTCTATCAAATAAAATATTCTAAATCGTCTGACCTATTAGTGTTTAGATAAAATGAGCTATTCGGATCTGACATATTGTACTTGATTCTGACGAGCTAAATGTAGAAGAAGGACCGCTAGTGGATATTGAAAACTCTTCGTTCATAGGTTTTCCGTCTTTTTCCATTCAGGATGTCTTTTTTTTCATTTTCATTGCTAGTGCATTTTCTCTTTTTAGCCATTTTCCATATATCAAAACCCTCGCCCCCGCATTGAATCGCTTTGGAACGTACATAAGCATTAATGCAAGCCTGAAGCCCTATTTCCCGAGATATAGGTTCCATTCGTGTGATATCCATTTGATTTTCTTCCTCTACTTTATCATTATCAGAGGCTCTATTTTCTGAGCTTAACTTGTAAAAACTGTGACCGTAGTTTTGAACTATGCATTGTTACTCTATTTTTTAGACAGTCAAACAATCTCGGTACTACTCAAAGTTTTAATTTAACTGTTCCACTTCCCACTGTTTTAATGTATATATATTTTTCTGGTGCATTCTTGGATGTGTTAGGACAGTCGGGAATCAAATAGTATTCATTCACCACTTTTTTCTCACTCCCTTCACAATAAAATAACGAAACAGTAGGTACAGTCAACAGTTCAGCGTTTTTTTTTCTTACACAAAACGATACAATATACACAATACACAGCTCTCGACTCGCGGCGTTTCAAACGTTAGGTATAGCATATGCAGTGTGACGTCACAGGTAACCACGCCCCGTTTTCGTTCAATCCAATTTCTTTGATTAATTTGAGGGTTTAAACGTTCGCGGAAAAATCTAAAATTTTGGGAATCTGTTTAAAATGAGTTTTAGTTTCTATTATTAACTAAAAAAATTTTTCTTGAACAAGCCCATTGCGTTGACACAACGTTTACTCAACGGTTGTGCAACAGTTGTGTCTTCTGAACGCAACCAATGATCTGCAGTTGAAAATAGGATTTGGAAACAATAGCGCCATCTACTGAAATTCTATGTAAGCTCAAAGTATCCTGAAAATAATGAAATCTCAAAAACCTCATAAGTTCGGGCTTTAACCCTTTCTCAGCGGAAGCCGCAAGAATGCGCAAAAAGTTTTATTTGATCATTTCAGCAGATGGCGCTACAAGCGATATGTATAGAAAGCGTTTTTGAGAATGCGTTATCTATAACAGTTAAGGCATTGTATAAAGATGGTTATAGTTAATGTCATTTGGTCTGTGGTTAATGTAGAGTGAATATTTCTTACCATAGGAACATCTCTTTCTCCGTTATGATGTTGAAAGTGAAAGAAAAAGGTCGTCCCACCTTTCGAACTATGCAAATACCCTATCCTTATCAAAGGAGCAGCCGTATGACCGTCACTCAACACGTCAAGCGTAGCATCTCTGTAAATAAACATCTTTGATACCCAAATTATTATTTCATAACGTAACAAGTTTACCTAACACTTAAAGGATTCTGTGAGGGTTTCTCCCAATCAGTGTATTCATTCTTGAGAGTAGAAAATATTTCATTTAGATGATAATAGTATGCGTTTCGAACGTACGTCCTTAATATTCTATCTCTTTTCGTTTCGTTAAAGCCGAATTCTAAATCTTGAGCGTTAAGATCCAGATATGATTCCGTTGAGATTAGACCGAATAAAAGAGCTCTATCTGGAAAATCGGCTAGTTCGTATCCTTGGGACGTGGAGATAGTTGGAGCTCCGATGCTAGGGGGTACTGAAGTTGGATTCACCAAAATCGTACCGTCAACAAAAGGAGCAAAACCTGTTGAGTTAAATAAGTTTAGATAGGATTAATTTTTTGTACTTTTTTTACCTGGAAGAAACCTTGGAACGTCTAACCGTATATCAAGTAAATTATTTAAAGGTTGTAGTCTTAAACAGGGAGCTAGATCGTCTTCTAGTAGATCTCCGTAGCATCTAGTGTGGAGTGATACACTCCTTTTAACCCAAAGCGGATCTTTTTGCAACGCCCATGGACTCAAACTAGATCCGCTTAATAATATCACCCGATGAAGAAGTTCTGGAAAAAAATGATAACAGTTTAATGGGGGGAATTTTTGAGTTTCGCTACGGACCTTTAGCTACTGGAGATATAGCTATGAAATTAACCAGGGCTGCGCCTGTTCCGTGACCCATTAGAGTTACTTTTTGCGGATCGCCTCCGAAAGCTGGCAAGTTTTCCCTCAACCAATGTAATCCTGCTACCAAATCCATCAAGCCGAAATTTCCTTGTGCACTATTTTTGGCGCCAGTTTTTAAAAAACCTGTTATAAATGTTAAATATTGATATCGATATAGAACAGTGACCGTTCAACCAAGAAGTAACAATTATCTATTGGTAACACGCCTTATTTGTAACATTTTGGTTTGCTGTTCAAGGTGAAGATATCGCTAATGTCACAACTTGAACATTTCTCTTACTGGAAGACATGTATTGATTGTGATTTTAATAGAAACGAAGATATATATACAACGACCTAAAACCGCAGAAGGTACTAGAGATAATGGACGCAAGAGCCAGAAAGCTATTTGAAGAGCTTAGATCTCATCCGAATACAGAGCTGAGAGACCTGACGAGCTACACGGCAGAAGATTACGGAAGACACAAAAGACCTAGGAAACAACTTGAGGACCATAGGAAGCAAAAAAATAAGAAAAACCCCACCAGAAAAACACAAAAAACACAAAAATCATGCAAGTGGGTGCGCACTCACAGGCATACCAAAAAAACAAAAAACAAACAAAAACCGTGTGTGTGTATGAGCGGGGCGTGTCTGAAATGAGCAAGCACTGTTCATCTGCGCACGCACCAAAAAAATTTAAAAAACCAAAAAAACTCAAAAAACACAAATATCACCGGGGGTGGACAAGAAAGAACACTGCGAGGAGCCCCCCAATACGGGGTCCCCTCACTTCTACTAAGATAGGAGCTCGGGGACTCCTGAGGGGCCAGCTCTAAAGAAATGCGACGGATCACTCATGTTAAGGCCGGTTTCACCAAGGCGGGTGGAACAGTCTTTGACAAGAGGAGGCGAATGCAAACTCACACAACCGAACCGACACAACGACATGGAGAAGGACAAGGGAACATAGCTACCAGAGCTACCCCTTAACATGGAAAGACATCCCTGACGCCCCCCATAGAATAAAGGGGAGGAAGGGATTCGCGATCGCGAGGAAGGAATGAGGTCCTGCCGGAAGTGGAAGGGGGTGGTGGAAGGTTCTACTTAGCATCAACCCGCGGGCCATAAGCCCGGGGTGGATGCTTTGTGGGACGGGTTTTTTCACGCTCACGTGTGTGTGTTTCTCATTGTACTGATGAGGCGTAAGCGCAAGCCCAGTAGGAAGTTGTTTTTTCTTAGTTGAACGGTTGTAAATTGTTATTAATTGTTCAATATATATTAGCGACAGGCTTTACTAAATACGACAATTTTACAAGAAACTATAATAATACTTCAAATTTAAATTGAAAATGAAAGAAAATTAATAAAAAATAAATGAAAACTGAAAAAATTACCCAAAACGCCAAGTCTAAAATTGATTGTAACTACGATAACTCTTCCTGTAGATGCCAGTAGAGTTCCGTCATATATATTTCCACTACTCCATTCATAGCTTTCCCCATGGACATACACTATACAAGGCAACAGACTGGTTTCTTCACCACCAGTCACTGAAAAAAATACAAATTATAATTTTTCGACATGAATTCAATACAAAAATTATTATTCTGATGTTTCTTCTTGTCTATTAAAGCGTGAGTAGCTTGAAGGTGTTGTCAAATTGCTGTTACAAGCCGAAGCCTCACTTCCGCACTGCTTGCAGACTGTTACACTAAACACTGCAATGCACTACGGAATTGAAGACACAGACTCGTTAATTCTCATCTTCTTTAGTTTCTCCTTGATTTTCTGATTTTAAATATGTTAATTTTACTTGCAAAAATCTGAAAAAGTGTATAGAAAACTTAAAAAAGTGTATAGAAAGCTCAAAAAGTGTATAGAAATCTCAAAAAAAGTGCATAGAAATCTCAAAGAAAGTGTATGGAAAGCTCAAAAAAAAGGATTGAAAACTCGAAAAAAGTGTATAGAAAAGTCAAAGAAAGTGTGTA
>CAJUYH010006144.1:0-18453 GCA_910591685.1 Galerucella tenella
TATATATCAAGTATACATCATGTCAAAAGTAACTTCTGTCATTCTGACGATGATATATTTATCGAAACAATTGTCAATAATTTACTTGCAATTTAAACATTTTTTCAAATATATTGTGGAGTCATTTAGAAACAGTTAGTTTCATTTAAAACCATATAAAAGTTGTTTTGAATTGAAAGTTATATTCAAATATGCAATTACAGCCATTTATTATGAAAATTCAGGTTGTGTGATTATTTACCAATAATTCCATATTAATTATTCTGGCTGGATACAATTTAACGCAATCTAGGATGCCCTGACATAAAGTATGTGACAGTGAATGTCAGAGTGAGTTGTTTATAACATCACAATAAAAATGGCAAATTTACTAAATCGTGAAGAAAAAATAGAACTTGTGTTAATTGTTGGGACAATTATTACAAAACACATAGAGAGGCCGCAAATATTTTCAATAATAGACATCCGCATAGAAACATTATGCATTCAATAGTAACAAAAATTTTAAATGAATTTAAGGCTAGTGGAAGTATAGAAAATAAATTTAAGAATAAACGCCGAAAACGGGTGGCTAATGATAACACTGAATTTGAAGTGATGCTTTCTGTTGTAGAAGACAAAAAATGTCATTTGGAAAAAGGTCCTCTTCAGTCCAAAATACTCCAGTTTAGTGAAGATACTGTGGCAAATATTTAAAAAAACTTGAGAGGTGTCAAGGGACACCCGGATGGAACGAAGTTCCTTTCGATTAATTAGTGAAGGAATTGTACATATACATACACACACCGAAACATTTATATATATATATACATATATATATGTACTCTGTCTGTCTATTCTTTCATACACGTCATAGATGCGCAACAGAGTGTATATATATATACTCTCTCGACTTCGTAAACACAACAGCGTATAGGTTAGAACACGCACGGCTTGCTAAATACATACGTTCTGAAATTGTAATATTAAAATATGATTTGTTTTTGAATTTATTAAAATTATGACGCGTACACTTGCTAAACACACAAAATGTGGAGATTATAATGCGTATGACTTGGTTAGCACAATAATAAAGAGAGGTTATAGTGCGTACTTGCTAAAAATACAAAAAAGCATTTATTATTATTATTATCTGTATATAATCTCTTTACAAAAAACCTGTATACACTCAACAAAAATAATCGTCGCGACACCACACTGTTCAATGCGAGACAGAGAAACATGCGACGCCGCACAGCTCACAATAGCTACCTATATCAAAAAGTGTCGGGTCCCCACTTTTCGTAAGAATTTTATTCGTCTAGCCTCCTTTCACAACGCGCGATAAGGAACTTCGTTCCAAAAAAATTAATATCATGCATACAAACCGCAATTTGTACACACGTTACTACCAAGGAATCACGATATTCGTTTTGAATTCTGCGCGACCCAGTTTTCACAAGGAATATAATATTTTCCGATGAGGCAACATTTTCATCAAACGAAACCGTCTCATCACAAAATTGTCTCTGGGGTAACCAATATTCTTTCGAAACTAACGTATGGTGTGGTGTGTACAAAAATATATTATAGTTCATTTAAAAACCAGGAGGAGTAATTTGAAAAGCCATACTCAAACCACTAAAAGTTACCAGATTAGTTACTAAAGGGTGTGTTCCGAAAACGTAGTCAACAGTCGTGTTCCAAATATATTAAATATGCCTTGATAGCAAAGACATTAGTCATAAGTCGATTTCTGCTCTGATCTGCAGTATATTTTTCAGATGTACCTACGCATTTAACAAAATGTGAGACTTTTTCCTGTTTCGTTTCTTATTCAAACATAAGAAGATTCAGATTCACATCGACAACAAACAAATTATGGTCATTGTTGATGGTGGAGAATTACAGATAGTCAAGTTACTTTAATTATATTTATTACAATTAAATTGAAAAGAATATTACAATTGATGATATGTTCTGGCAATAACAATACTACAAAGTTAGTAGCATTGTAGATCAATATACACTATTAATTTAAACATTTCCAACAGTTATCTTCATGTTGCCGTATTGAGTGTAATATGATGAATGTGGTGAATAATAAACCACTTTTCAAATACTTCTGAGCTACCTTCTTCCTTCTTTTGAACTTCAAAAACCAATAATGTATTTTCTACCAAACCCATTATTTTCTATATTGTTTTATATCTTCCATGGCATGTTCTTCCGATGAACTTTGACGATTTCTTCCCAAATATGTATATAACAAATAAATAGTACCTACATTTGTCTCGTCAAAAGGTGACACAGATAAATGTAAGTAATTTGTTTCAAGAAAGTATGAACGTTTCTTTGAAGCTTGAAAAATTTTGTCCAGCACAGATAACATGTTTGTTCTTCGAACGACATTTTTTATTCACTCATCACAATTTTTCAAAAGTCCTGGTATTCTACCAATATTTTCTGCACTATATAATGTTCCTCTACTTCAGTATTCCCTTAATACTCGCTAAACCGACTTTACTACTTAAAAAAAATGTAAAGTAATAATGTACCCACTGCTTGAGAATACTTTTGGTTTTTCATCCAATATTTATTTATTTATCTGTCAGAGCTATCAAAAATGAAAACTATCAGCTGATGTCAATATTAAAAAGTGTTGTGTGAAACTGGGCTGAATCTGACCAATCAGAGGTCTACAGAATTGCCAAATTAAATTCAAATCACTCCTCCTTGTTTTGAGGTTTAGTTGGACCTTTTTTATTTCGACATTCCTTAAATGTCTCACATTACTCACAATCATCAAGAAATCAAGTGGGTGATTTTTTGCACGACCTTCCGTTACAAGAACGTATGACAATTTGGTTCCAACAAGACGGTGCTTCCATTCATAGTACATTGAACGTTAGAGTATTCCTTGAAAATATGTTCAATGGGCAGGTGATTCACAGGTATTTAGATCTTTTTTGGCCTCCTAGGTCTGCTCATTTGACTCCCCTTGACTATTTTTATGGGGTGACTTGAAACAGCAGGTTTATCAGCGAGGACCATTTGATGATGTAGACCATTTGGAGAGGATCATTTCTGGAGAATGCCACAAAATTACTTCAAATATGATACGGAAAGTGGTACAAGATGTTTGACAAAAGAAGAATTAAATGTTTACAAAGAGAAGGTGAATAAAGAGATAAATGGTATCCAGCCAGAATAATTAATATAGAATTATTAGTAAATAATCACAAAACCTGAATTTTCATAATAAACGGCTGTGATTGCATATCAAATTTACTTCATAATATTTTTCTCAATTGTAAAAAATAAAGATACTTTACTCTTGCACAAAATTCAAATTTTTTGACAAACCTCGTAAACTTCTTGAAAAAATTGATATCTGATGATTGCATTTCAACTTTTGGACCATGCAGAACTTTCTATCAGGAATAACTTTTTCTCATAAAACCACTAATAAAAAAGTTTTCCATATGGTTCCAACTTAAGTAGACACACTGTTTATAGTTTATTCACGATAAAAAGATGATGACGTTGCAAAACAAAATATTGTGATGTTGCCAAGCTGTTGTTTTTTTCTTTACATAACGGAAACTGGAAAAGTCAATCTGATAGATTGACAGTTCTTAATAATAATGAATACAAATGGCGAATACTATTACTTACGTCTCTTACAGCAGTAAGCGAGCGAAACGGGCCCCATTTCAGCATTTTGGTTCAAAATGGCTTAACAAAGATGTTACCATCTCTTGACATTTACTGTTCAGCTGCTCCGGCGTTTTATTAACTACACACTGCAGATTTGCCTAAATAATTAGTTATGAGAAAAAAAACAGTTTTTTAAATCTTAAAGAAGCAATGAATTTAAAAGCACCAAAAAAACTTGTGGATATTGGACGATGATCGAATGACAATAAACGTCAAAACAAACTGGGGAATTTTACACTTGATCTGACAACGTCTGGAAGTTGAGGATAAATTGTATTTACCGTTGGTAAATTGATATTTATTCTGTTAAGCATCAGGAAAGTAACTAAAAATGACATCATCGTCTTTTTATTGTGAAAATCCTATATCTGACAATAAAGATATAAATATTTCATGACATCGTATAGTGGTAGGCAATAAATTGAGAAAAAGTAATTAAATATTTTTATTAAATCAAGTCTGATACAAGCATATATCATGATAATTAATATTTACATTATATGGTGCTTTTGACGAAAATATATTTTGAAATTACTTACAAAATATTTACATTATTTGTTCGAATACACTTGTTGAAATTCAATTCAAAAATAAAATAAAATACACTAAATAGGAACGAAATATATTTCACACTGTGAAATAGGATAATAGGAAAATCAATCAATTTTTGTAGACATGCTGTATTTAACATGCAGATCCAAAAAAATATATTTAAATCTTAATAATTAACATTTTTTACGTGGTAGTTGATGAAAATTCAATTACTTATTACTAAATACTTATTTTATTACTATCGTTGTGGAAAAAATTTGCTAAACTTCTTAAAAATCAACAATTCACAACCTGATACTCCAAACACACTCCAAATTATTGTACTTGCGAAGAAAAATGGCTATGAAGAAGGAACTTTCTGGACATTAAATTTGTTTATGCTTTGAATATTATCAAACTCATTTTATAATAACGTTTTTAGACGACGCCATCTGAAAGCCAAAAGTTGCGTTTTGATTGTTCCATTTAGTGAAAGTGACAGTTCCGTACTGCAAAACACTCTCGGGACGCTCTGGTAGAGCTGTACACACTCCATCTGCATCCAATCCAATTAATATTAATAAAATTGACCTGGAGGTACAATCAACATTACTTTTTGCGAATAATTAATAAATTAATATTGACATTACAAATATCATTAAGTACATTATATTGTTCAATTAATAAAATGTTCAGTTCTCTATTATTTATTTTCTTTCCTCAGTGTAATTGAAAAAGTTTTGGATCTTATGCGTCGTCTAAAAAATGTTGTGTACGCCGCGGCTGAAATACTACTTTGTTGGACTCGTCTGTTGCTCGCTTCGCTTTACTCGTCTCGCAACATTCAAAGTAGCACTTTCAGTCCTTGGCATACAAATAACTATTAGAGTACTGACAATACACAACAAAAAATTAATATTGCGATGGACTGGTAGATCTATAGCGATACTATGCCTATTGAAGGACTATTTGTCCTGTCAATTCACCAACAAAAGCAAAAATAATGAACTGTTTAATATTCTGCATTAATCATTTTGTACTTGAAACCAGTATCTTTAGATGAAATATTCAAGTTTTTTTTTCAAGTTTTTTTTATTATTTCCATAGTAAAGTACATATTGATAGTAAAGTGATATTTGTAGTTATACCTAAACATACATAAAGACACCTAATTGAGCATTTCACCTAGGCATGTCTGCCTGTTTTGTTACTACTCAATCAGGTAGTATTTACTCTGTACGTTATATATTTAAATAGCTAATATTGAATACAAAAAAATAAGAAGAGAAAACAAAACAAAAAAAAACTAAATTACAGTGCAATTAAAGTTATGAGACGAACAAATGTAGACAATTAATAAAACTAAATAATGGATAATAAAAAGAAGACATAGGTACTCACGCAGGGAAGTAGTAGACAAGACCATGAACAATACCAGTAGTTTGTATGTTATTAAGTCATTATATCAAATATTTCATTTTGGTTAGTTATCAGATGATTTTTCAATTCAATTTGGAATTTCTTTAATTTTTTTATTTGTCTGAGGTGAATCGGGGTTGTATTAAAAAATTTTGGACCGAAGAAAGATGATGATCTTTGACTAACTGATTTTTTAAAGAATTTTAGAGGTATCTCCATATTAGTAACTGATCGAGTTAAATGGGTATTTTTGTGGTTAAATTTTTTGCCGCTTTTGTATATTCTCACTATACATTGATAAGCAACATTTTCATTATAGATTTATTTGGAATAGAGCTTGCTAAAAAAAGTTAAAATCATACCATGGCAAATATATGGACTAAAAAAATTTAGGTAATTATTAAATTTTTCCATTTTTTGCTTTCCATTATTCCATAAATATATCCTTTTATCCTATTTTTTTCGTCCCTGGTCTTGCTCACATGTAAGCGATTTGTATAATTTTCTGATTTCTTGAGCGTTTTTCAAAAATTTCCAAACTTCGTCCCAGCTACGTTTCTTCCAGTTTCTAGTCTAAAAAAATCAAACCTTCCAAATTTTTTAGTGAAAGTAGTTAGTGCCAACAATTCTAGAATATATTCCGAGTTTGCTATAGTGTCTTTTTGAACTATGGGCATAAATTTTTTATGTTTAATTAATCCAGAAATTGCCCAGTACATATTTTATGGCTCATGAGAAAAATCTAATTGTTTGAATACAGTTTATTTATATCCTCTGTAAGTTCCTTGTGGCATTACTTATTCTTTTGGGAATCAAACCACAATAATGTTTTTTATTTTTTATTCCGACGTTTCGGTAGCGTTCCAGCTACCGTTGTCAAGATTAACTAGCAATAAAATTGATAAAATAATTTTTGGTCCCTATCTGACACAACGAAAAAATATGACAACTAGACAATCAATAATATTTTGAAGTTTAAGACTACAAAACTTTGTTGTCAAATTTTATTAAGGTCCATTCATAGTAGATCACACCTCTGGTAAAATGTGAAATAAAATATCTTATTTTATGACATTCTAACGATATGATAGTCTACCAGAAATGGAATCCAGTGAAGTGCACGTTCCAGGAACGGTTTTTTTATTGGGATAGCGCTTTTCTTAGCTTATTTTGGAAATGTTGTTAATAAAACGCGTTTGTTGTTACTTTTTTGTGTATTGAAGTGTGTATCGATTAACAACTATTCCAATGATAAATCATAAGAAAACCTGGATAAAAACTTATGACGCTATCCTGATAACGCAGGTAATTGATTATTGGAAATTTCTCTTTCCAACATTGGTTACCAAATTTGACTACATTCGGCTGAAATAGGTACTAGCTACACATTTATCTGCATTTAGTTGTATCAAAGCACTTTCTTTGATTTTTCGTCTTTTATTATTGGGCTCTTTCAATATTATTTTCGTCGAATCCCATTGAATTTTATGCCCCTCTTCCCAAGCATGTTAATCTTGACAACGGTAGCTGGAACGCTACCGAAACGTCGAAATAAAAAATAAAAAACATTATTGTGGTTTGATTCCCAAAAGAATAAGAAAAAAGAATTATTTATACCCGTCCTGTCGAATCTCCGAAATTATTTAAACTATTATTTAAAAAAAATCTGTTGAAGCAAGAATACCAAAGTGTATGTAATGTTAGACAGACTGTTTAAATTAAAACATTCAAAAGACGCTGTTTCTATGGGTGTACACAGTCACAGACCCTTGGTGGTCCTCTTCTAGGTCTTCCTTTTACGTTTCCAGTTGCCATTACGACACATTTATGTATTCTTGCAGACAAAACAAAACAAAACTACATATTAACAATATACACCTATTATAGTAAGCTCTTTAAGCGCAAGTAGGTAGTTATTTAGAAACATTGATATATCAAGAACTGTATTATATATTTTTTTAGTAGTACATAATATAAATTCGTTACAAATTAGTCAGTCCATCATTTCATAACTAATAACTAACAATTACAATATAGTTTTAAATTGCTTAATGCGTCTTAAATTGTCGTAAAATTATTATTTATTATTTAATTGATATAGAGCACGAGTTAACTGGTTTTCTTTCAATAAGCGGAACCCAATTTAGTGCACACTGAACAGATATTTATAATAAGTATGTAAATTATTACCTTCTCTTGTGTAATCAGTTTCAAAAAAATGTTGGAATGCCTAGACAAACTGAATGAACTAGGCGAGAACAATATATGGATTCCAGGACACACTGGAATAGAAGGAAATAGAATGGCAGATGAACTAGAAAAGAGGGGGACTGAAATACCTTTCTGGGGGCCTGGACCTGTAATATTGGAAGAAATAGGTAAAATCGAGAAAAAGAGAAGATCTGGCTATTAGAAAGATCTAGTAGGGCTTATACAATCCAATACTCTTCTGGGTGACTACAACCTGTTGAGATCAAATGAATGCATAAGTCAAAGTAAAACTGCGCTAAGAGTTTTAACAGGGATCTTAACGGGACATTGTCGCCTGAATGGGCACCTGAAAAAGCTCAAAATAGTGGAGTGAGAAGAATGCAGATTTTGTGGAATGGAAGAAGAAACCTCCATCCACATACTTTCCAACTGAACAGCACTTCAGATTCCTAGAGCACTGCTCCTAGGAGAGTACTGGATAAAAGAGGAACATTCACCGAAGCTGAAGCCTGCAGACATCCTAAAATTCCTCCGGGAAATAGGATTAAAGGAACTACTAGTTTCTGAGACTCTCCTCAGAAACTGAGTAGAAGTATAGGGGCACAATATATCTGTTAGGTCTCAATGAATGTCACCTCAAAATACATACAAATTATTACCTTCCAGAGGTTTGTTTTGGTTTTTATTCAAAAAAATGACAGACACAGGAGAATTTTGCAAGATAAGAGAGACCTTCAGTCATAAATATTTCTTATTATGGAAGAATATTTTTCACAATGCTTAAAATTTAAGACGCATTATGCATTCATGACAACAATAAATACCTCGACAAATTATATGATTTTTGTATTTTATCAACAAAATAAGCATAATAAACAATAATTCTAACAACTTAAATTGGTGTAGTACAAAAAAATGTTGAGGATCACCTGAAAAATGGAGAAGATCGTACCTGTATTTGTGTGAGTATAGAAATCTACTTTTTTGGCTCCGTAGCCGCATAAACTTAAGGCGCGTTCTCACTAGTCGATTTTAGTTGATCGATTTTTATTGATCAACTGAAATCGAATGAAAATCGCTGTGTGAACCTACATTTCAATTTTTGTTGAACGATAAAAATCGTTTCAACAAAAGTTGAATCCATTTCTACTTTTATCCTTCAAGTATGAGTCACCGTACGATTTTGATGCGCGATTCATCTTGATCAGTGTCCAGTTTGGCAGTCAGAGTCAAATGTTCAGTGTTTATGTTTATTGATTATATATAGTGTTTTTTTCAAACTTATTTCAAAGTACACACTTTATGTTGTTGAGCTTTCGTTGCACTTCGTCAACTTCATCAAAACAAAACTTGTGATTAAAAAATAATATCTAAAAACTCCTTTATATAAAAAGGTAAAACGTGTCGCGGGACACACGGTAGGAACTTTAGTTCCTTTTAAGCAAAAATTATGTAATAAATCTGACGTTATAGATAAACAATTTGTATATTCTTTGGTGGATGAGTAGTAAGCATACCAGACTCTCACGCGGTAGACCCGGGTTCGATTCCCCGTTAGGAAATTTTTTTTACTGTTAATTTTATTTTTAAATAATTATTCTGCTTGATATTAATAACGACAACAGGTAGACGTTTGGAATATTTAGCAGAATATTCATTATTATAGATAATGGTACGGTACCCTTCATGACGGAGTCCGACTGGCAACATCTACTTATAACAGCATCGTATATTTAAAAAGGGAAACCGTAGCATTATACAAATTGGACATTCAAGAACTGTACGTTTACCACACAAAAATTAGTGGAAACATAAAATTGAATTGTTAAATTTTCAATTTGAAGTTATATTACAGTTTATAGAAATTTTTATTTTCTAGATTTTTATTTTCTAGATTTTTTCTTAAGAGGGTCGTAGAAAAAATATGCTTTTCGACTCGTGTGAATTGTCCATATCGCACTTGAAGAATTGAGCACTCCGCCTACGGCGTCGTGCTCGAACTTTGTCCTCGTGCGATATGGCCATCATATCTACACTAGTTGCACAAACTACTATTTCTATTAAAATATGCCCTTTTACATTTAAAAACAACCTGCCAAATGTCAAATCAATTTATCCATCCATTTTAAAGTTATCGAATTGAAACATTCAAGTTTTAAAAATTTCAACACCCTGTATTTCGAAAAGTAAATGTGCTAGGCCCCTTAATCGCGCGAAAAAAATTATGGAAATAATAGTAAAAATTTATCCGAACAAATTCAAGCATTCATAGCATCGGTGGTTCAGTGGTAGAATGCTCGCATTCCACGCGGGCGGCCCGGGTTCGAATCCCGGCCGGAGCATATGAATCGCTGCTTCGTAAACGAGAGAGAGACTAAGGAGAGAGCACAAGCACGCAAGCAAGGCACATAACGAAGCAACGTAACATAACGTAGCGTAACGTAACGCGTAACGGTCAGATCTTTTGCGTCGCAACCCCTGGTCGCTCAAACATAACCTGACGTGAAGAACTAAAGTTCCAAAAATACAGAATACTTTCATGAAAACAAGTTTAAATTTTGATTATTTCACCAAACTAATGTCAAAATTTAAATAAAATGTTTATAAATTTGTGTGAGACACATAAATTTGGTGAAAAACAATTTTGAAGGTGGTTTTTAATAAATTGTCCGTTTGTTCATTGATTGATGTCAGCCTCTGTGTCAATGTTTGGACTAGTATTAGTTACAGCTTTACACAAAATTGTATCTTTTTCAAAAAAATTTAAGTGTACTCTAGAAAGAAGTTCTTCAAATTTTTTCCTTCTCAAAATCCATTTTCGAACCCAAATATTACGTTTGGCTCGTTTCTTCCTACATTCTGATAACATATTTCTCAGTTCTGTAATAATTAATTCGCAAATGAACCCAACACCCGCACGGACAACCTCGTTAGTCGCCATTTTGCTTTCAACTATCGGTTCCACATTCGTTGAAACATGAGAACCAAAAATTGATTCGATTTAAGTTGATCAATAAAAATCGTTCAACTAAAATCGATTAGTGAGAACAGCGTAGAGAGGATCGTTTGGTAAGTATCTTGTCATTTTACATTGCAAGATGAGGAAGTTGATTACCTATTTTTAAAATTGAAATGTTAATAAGAGACTTATTTCTGTAAATTTTTGTTTATAAACTGAAGTGAATTGTATGTTTCTAAATGAATACTTTATTGAAAAATGTTTACAACGTTATTTTGTCGAGTGATTTAAACGTGCCTCTATAAATACTTCTAGACGTTTATATTTTGGGATTTTAATAGAACTATATTTAGAATTATCCACAAAAATATCACAATCATAGCAGCAGCAGCAGCATCTCCTCTACTTAGTAGAAGAGAGTTGTTGTTCTACTTTCTCCAACCTTTCGCGTAGTTCGCCTTGTTGTTCTTCGATCACATCGGGGCAAACTGAAAAAAAAAACAGAAAAATATAAGTTTATTATGCAGCTTAATTATTGTTTCGCAAATATTGCCTTGTAAAGATAAGCAAGTATATTACAGTTAATAATTTCCAACATAAATCTAATATTTGCGAACTTTCCTAACTTTTATGAAGCAGTTTGGTTAACGGCTTTCATACATCTAGTTTTAAATGAAAGTTTTCCAACAAATCACGCTGATTTACATTAAAATTTTTGTTAACCATAATAAATCTTCCAATGAACTGCTTTACAAAAAGTAATATATATCTAAAGAGTGTAATATCCAACATTCAACAAGAAAATAAAATCAATTTCACGGGTGTTTTGTTCCTAGCCCATTGTCAGTGATATAATTTACTCCATGATGTATCAATGAGAATTTTTTGTCCGACTGAAAAAAAATGTAAATTGCTTTCACACATCTAAATTGACTATTACGACCTGATATAACAGATTTTTTGGGTATATTTTCATGTCTCCACTCATTGTATAGGTATTCTATTGTTTGGGTATTGGAATCCATGGTCGTTTCTACAAATTTTATTACAAGGTATTGGAAGTTCAATAAGTTTTGTATCAATTCGATTTATATGGAAAAACATCATCAAAAAAACCTGTGATTCAAAGAAAAAAACATAAATAATACCCACTCAAACAATCCAGCTCATGGTTACAATTAAGGAGTAGATTTCATGAAATTTGATTAGGCAAACAACAAAAGATGTATGATATAATCCATTTTGAAGTTACTTAAATTGAACCCAGGACAGGTGCCGTTTTTAGGACGCAGTAGCTTCTTCCTTAGGAAGTGATTTACGTGTATTTCTGTACACTCTGTATATTTATCGAACTTAGCAGCCGTAAACAAAAAGAGGAAACATGAAACATACCCTTGCGCAATTTCATCTTTGCTTGTTTGTTCATTTATGAAATAGGAACGTTTTGCAGGAAAATATTCATCGACCGGAAAACTATAAAAAGATCTAAAATATACAGAGCGCGGATAAGTTATGGAAAAAATTCATTATTTTTCAAATAATATGTTACAATGTGACTTAATTATTCAACATATTTTGAGAAGTTTTAGCGCTTTTAAAATTTGATCTGGTTCATACTTGAATTTTTCGATAACATCCGCACCAACTTAGCTCTTTTTAAATAGGACACCCTTTATATTATCAATTTTTCCGACTCTCCAACTATCGCAGATAATATTTAGGACTCATTATTTCTATTGCTCTTAATATTATTATACAGTGTGGAAACCGCTAATGGAATAAAATTCTTTGTCATTATTTTAGAAAATTATAAAAAATGCCGAGAAACGTCAACTTTTGAATTTAGTTGTGCGTTATGTGAACCTAAATGTAAATGTACAGGGTGATTCACGCAAGTATGTCATAGTCGGTGTTTTTTTTTAATGAAACACCCTGTATGTTTGCATATTTTTGAAATCCTCTTAATGAACCGATTCCAACAAACTGAATAATGTATGGTCAATTATGGATTATACAGGGTAATTTTTTTATTTTTACAGTTATTAAACACATACATAAAATACCTGATGTATTTGTTGGCAATAGCACAGTCTAATATAGAACTACTCCTTAACTTTGTTTAAAGTTTGAGGTGAAATATTCCGTATTTCTGTAGTTATCCTGCTGTCTTTGAGGTTTACAATGCTAATTGGTTGTGTTGCATATACTTTGTTCTTGAGATAACCCCACAAGAAAAAAATCTAACGGCGTAAGGTCGGGCGATCTAGCTGGCCACTCAATAGTACCTCCTCGTCCAATCCATTCATTGGGAAAAATTTCATCTAAATAAGTTCTTACCATAAAAGCATAATGGGGTGTTGCCCCGTCTTGCTGGAACTAAACATTTTCATTCGGTAAGCTAGGATCTATTACGTTGGGATATAAGTTTGCCAACGCAGGAATAACTTCATTTCGAAGTATTTTTAAATATTCTTCAGCTGTCAAATTTCCATCTATAAATATAGGACCAATAATAGGGTCGCCTATGATACCGGCCCAAACGTTCACCTTTTTGAGGGTACTGAGTATGTGTCTCACGCATCCAATTAGGATTCTCTGCTGACCAATATCTACAGTTCTGTCTGTTCACCTCTCCATTCAATGTGAATGTTAATTCATCAGAAAAAAGAATGGTACCAAGAGTTATCTCATTTCTGTTCACCTTATTCATCAATCTTCCGCAGAAATCCATTCTACGATCTGGATCGTTTTCCGTTAACTCCTGCACAAAAGTAAATTTGTGGGAATGAAGTTTTTTCATATGAAGACATCTTAGAACAGTTGTATGACTAACATTATTTTCACGGGCAATTTGACGTGTACTTGAAGTTGGAATGTCTTCGACACTTAAAAAAATATCCACTTTCACATCATCTTCAACGAAGTGTGGTTTTCTTTTCAATGGTTTGACATGTCCAAGTTCTCTGAGATGTGCATGAATTTTAGACACAGTACTTTGTGAAATATTAGGCAATTCGGGATACCTGTGATTAAATAAGTTTGCCACTTCAACTTGACTTCTGCAGTTATTCCCTTGCTCGATCATCATTAAAATCTCAATTCGGTGAGTCTCAGTTGAATATTTCATTGTTATGTCGACAAGGAAAGATTGTTTGACAAAGATTTTACTTTTTCAGTATAAACTGTCAACACCTCGACAACTGACAGAATAGAAAACAATCCACATTATTTACCGATTTTGTCTAATTATTGGCGTTTTTAGGCAATTTTTAGGTATTTATGATAAAATTCATGGGCGAAGCAGGTTTTGTTCAATATACAAATACGTCTAATAATTAGTTAGTTGAGATTTTTGATGAATCCATATTTAGCTAAAAGAACGGAAAAGAAGAAGAACTGGAAAGAATACTTCGAGGAGCTACTAACTGAAGAAGTTCCAGATAATACAATAGAGGAAGAAAGCGAAGAGGCAAAAGAAGAAAATGTAACACAGGAACCAACAAAAAATGAAATAATAGAAGTTATTAAAAGAAGCAAGAATGGGAAAGCACCGGGCAAAGACGAAATAAACATGGAATTGATTAAGTATGGAGGAGAGGAGCTGCACGAAAGATTATACCGGCTAATAAAGAAAATATGGAGAGAAGAGAGAATGCCCGAAGAATGGGAAGTCGGACAAATAGTCACAATACACAAAAAAGGGGATCAACAGGAGTGCAAAAACTATAGGGGTATAACTCTTTTAAATGTAGCATACAAAATAATGTCAGCAATAATTCAAAGTCGCTTAGCTGGAAAAGCAAAAGCCATAATAGGTCAATACCAATACGGTTTCACACAAGGAAAGTCTACAATTGACGCTATCCATACTATCAAGCAGATAATGGAAAAGACCCATGAATACAAAATGGAAATAGAAATGCTATTTATAGATTTCCAACAAGCATTTGATTCAGTAAGACGAAGTGAGCTGATGAGAGGACTGAAGGAACAGGGGATAGAAAATAAGTTGAGAAGATTGATTGCAATGACTATGAAGGAGTCAAAAGTGAAGATACTTACAGGTAAAGGAGAAACGGAGGGCTTTGTATCTAATAGAGGCGTAAGACAGGGTGACCGTCTATCAACAACACTATTTAATTTGGCTCTGGAGCATGTTCTTAGAAATGTGAACAAGGGAAATTTAAGAACGAGCGGGGGCCAGATAGTCGCATATGCAGATGACATAGTGATAGTAACGAAAAGAAGGAATATCATGAAACAAATGCTACTAGAATTAACAAAAGAAGGGGAAAAAATGGGACTAAAAATAAATAGAAACAAAACAAAAATAATGAGAATTGGTAAGCAGTGTGAAAACAAAATGATAAAAGTAGGGGAATATGAATTTGAGGAAGTGGAAAAATTCAAATATCTTGGAGTCACGATCAACAGTAAGGGGGAACGAAGATCAGAGATAGACGAAAAAATAATGGCTGCCAATAGGGTATACTATGCCAATAAGAAACTACTGAAAAGCAATCTATTGACAAGATACACTAAATTTAACATTTACAACACAATAATAAGACCTGTGATAATGTATGGAGCAGAAACGATAACAATGACAAAAAGAGATGAAGAGGAGTTGAGGATATTAGAACGAAAAATAATGAGAGCAATTCTAGGGCCAATAAAAACCGACGACAATGAATACAGACAACGTATGAATCATGAAATACTGAGAGAAATGAACGGAGAAGATATAGTAAACAGAATAAAGAGACAAAGAATAAAATGGCTCGGACATGTATGGAGACAAGGTGATCGAGCAGTCGCTTGCTCAATGCTACAGTGGGAGCCAGGTGGTAAGAGAAGGCAAGGAAGACCCAGATCTAAGTGGCTGAAGGAGGTGGAGGAGGATTTGAGAAGGATAGGAATCGTCAGATGGAAAGAAAAAACGAGGGATAGGAGACTATGGAAAAAAATAGGCGAGAAAATAATGAAATGAAGGGGATTGATCCACCCCAGAAAGCGGATCTAGAAAGCATTTATGCGGCGCAACCCCACAAGGGGTGTCTAGCCATTTTATATATATATTTAGCTAATTTAAAAAAGTACCAATATTTCAAGTGTAATAAATTATTAATTTTAAAATTCCACCCTGTATAATTCATAATTGACCATACATTATTCAGTTTATTGGAATCGGTTCATTAAGAGGATTTCAAAAACATGCAAATATACAGGGTGTTTCATTTAAAAAAAAACACCGACTATGGCATACTTGCGTGAATCACCCTATACATTTAAATTTATGTTTACATAACGCACAACTCAATTCAACAGTTGTCGTGTCTCGGCATTTTTTATAATTTTTTGAAATAATGACATAAATAATTGTATTCCATAAGTGGTTTCCACACTATATATATTTCATCTATTTTTTTCAGTCGATATATTTCATTTCAAGACTCCATCTAATTGTGAAATATTTTATGGTATTCCTTCAGATTATGGTTTTTAATTCCATTTTTGGTATGCTTCTTTTTGTTCTCCAATAAAAATATTTTTTAAAAAGAGCCGCTACTGACTTAATTGCGTTATAACGTTCACATAGTGACAATGGATTCGTGTATCCAGAGGTCTATACTTTTTTAACAAAAATCAATCAATGTTTTAACGAAGGAGATTATCGATATCGTCGGTCTACGGTTAGTTTTTTTATTTTTTTTTGGGTTAGATGAAATTTTTTTGTTCAACTGACATTTCTATGGCTGTTATATTAATATGATTATCAAAACGTTTTTGTTCTTTCAAATAAAAAGCAATTTCACTTACAGTTCAATCAACTTAACTATAACGCTGTAGTTTTTTTTACTTTAAGTGAGAGTAGAGTGGGTAACCAATTTCAAAATTGACGTTTCAGCTCTGTAAATTTGACCTTGCAATTTATTTTGAACACGCTGTTCTCTACACAAAGCGAATTGATTTGGTGTTTTCAAAAGAAATCGTGAAGAAAATGAAATTCTGTTCCTAGTTTCCATAATATCTGATAGAAAAGGAAGCTATCTATTCTGAAAAAATGTTTGGAATTCTTGAAGACAGATGAGTGATTTATAAACTATCTTAAACCACAAAAATTTTTTGGTTTGTCGACTATAAAAACCGCATAAGTAAGCAACAGAGCAGGCTCCATATTTAGGTGAAGAAATAACTTAATAAATCCACAGAAATACTTAAAACTTCGCTAGATTGAGAGTTAAATTTACATTTTGCTGTTGTGTATGATGTGGAAAAGACGAAAATAATCATAATAACGGGAATAATGGAACAAGAATAAGAATTTTCATGATCTGGAGAAGTATGGAAAAAATAAAGAACCCTCTATAGTTGAGAATACAATCGAAAGATGTTCTCCTTTGTTTTCAATCAATCTGTCCTAAATTATATACTGTATACTATTTCAAATCCTGTAGATATTTGAAAAAGGGGATGAATTTGTTTTGACATAATATGTAATTACTCTGCAATTACCCCTCAAGACATGTTTTACAAAAGTCTAGACCGGACAAAGTAACTAAATTTGTTGTCCTTTTCAAATTTCAAACTGTAAAACCCTTTTAATATCCTCCAAAGATAATATAGGATCTCCTTCTCTACAAAAGCCTCCCCAGTTTAAACAGATGGCCAGTGGTTAACAATTGCACAAGTTGCTTTTAATCTAGTAGCACCAGTGGACGACATCCTGCCTGCCAAGCCCTTTCTGCCCTTTGTCCTTTTTCCTAAAGGGGTACACACATCAAATGTTTACTTCCACTCGGGGTGTTTCGTGTATTGCAGCCCTTTTAAACAGATACGGAATGGTACAAAGTGAAAAGAGAAAGTTTTTTTAAGAAATTGTCAAAATTGTGAAGGTAAGTGAAGTCAATGGTCCTGCTTTTCTACAGATCCATTTTGACTGACATACATCCATATTCCACCGAATAGATCCTGTCAAAAATTCCACTCGAAACGCTATGGAATAGGCTCAAAGTATATGCTTTGTTGTATTATCATTATCATCATCATCATCTTTCAAGAAAGCTGGGTTATAAGATCTTCCCAATGTCATGTGATGATATTGAGTAGGCACATTAGAAAAGTTTTATAATAGTTGCTGTCTACCACCAATCTAAGCTAACCTAAGTTAAACTTAGCTAAGCTAGCGTTCGTTTTGCCAATGAAGTTAGATTTACTAAGATCAACTGTCACTCATTTTTGACATTTGATACAGATTCTATCCTCAAAAAACATATTTGGTGCTCTTTCAATAGAATCTATTTAGAATTTTAATTTCAATTCATCACCTTCGAGACCTGTTGTGTTGTTCCAAATGTGGATCCAGTAAATCCATTTTCTGAGCTACTATTTTCCTGATTTTACTGGTAATTTTCATTTTAATTAACCTTAGAAGTTGAAAGTTCTGATTCAATAAATTTTTGGAACGAAGTTCCTTATCGCGCATTGTGAAAGGGGGCTAGACGGATAAAATTCTTACCAAAAGTTGTCACGACACTTTTTGATATAGGAAGCTATTGTAAGCTGTGCGGCGTCGCATGTTTCTCTGCAGAGATAGAGATAGAGATAGAGATAGAGATAGAGATAGAGATAGA
>CAJUYH010006145.1:0-20987 GCA_910591685.1 Galerucella tenella
AAAAAAACCTTAGCAGTATAATAAATACTGTATGTTATTGTGTGATGACACAATGTGTTGATACGGGAAACAATATTGCTGTTATCGAATCAACACACGTGAATTCATGACTAAAATAATGACACAATCGTCCAGACTAAAGTCAACGTCATCACGAATTACAGATGGCCGGCTCCCCCCCCTCATAAAACATTCTGATGAAAGTGACGCAACCTTCTAAGATTCTAAGCCATGCTGTTCCGCAAAATAAAAAATAACGGTAGAAATAACAGAGAGATGTCGCCACTCGGCGGCCATTAGCATTATCTCTAGGAATTCAGCAGTCGTATACTGACCGTAGTGGTATAAGGTAGTACATACGAAACCCTCGCTTGTATTGTAGACCGGAAGGAAACCGTTAGTATTTCTTAATATGAACCTCAAAACCCATATGTGTTGTTATCACGAATGTGAACAAAATTCCAAAAAAGATAAACATTTAAGTTTTTTTAAATTTCCCACTAAAAATGATAATATATTAAATGAGTGGAAAAAAAATTGTGGTAATGCAGCTATTTGGAATTTAAATAAGAGCGAATTGGCAAATAGAGTTTTGTGTGAAAATCATTTTAGTTCTGACTTTATTATTGTGCAACAAAAACGAAAGATTCTGAGGAAAAATGCTGTACCAGAAAGTTATTGTGAAGGTATGTTTTTTAATAGTATATTATGCAACGATCATGTAGTGATGGTTACCGGGATGCATTTAGGCAAAACGTACCACATATTAACCATTGCTCTAAAATCTGCCATGCTGATTGGTCCGCGACTAAACGCGGTACGTTTTGTCTAGATAGGGTCGAAAGCAGGTTCGGATTGCCTTCGTATTAGAATCTATTTACGCAGTTCATGCCTGTTATTGTGTGAGCTGATTAGAGCAGTTGGTAGGGTAATGGGCTTGTAATTCAGAGGTCGTAGGTTCGAAACCGGGTTAGGTGGTTGTTTTTTTTTTTTTTTTTTTTTTTTTTTTTTTTTTTTTTTTTTTTTTTTGTTTTGTTATTTTTCATTTACTGCTATTTCTATAATAGTTACACTTTGATCAACCGGGTTTGGGCCTAGGTTTTCTTGTTTTTTTTTTTAGTTTTATATTTCTGATATTTACATATTTATTTCAATATTGGGTTAGGTGCTGTGAGGGCAATCCGTACCTGCTTTCGACCCTATCTACACTCACCGGCACGAAAAACGGAGCAGTTTAATTTTTTTAAACAAACTTCAAATTTTAATGCTTTGTGATGTTTTATTATTATAATATCTTACACACAAATAAAATAACATGTTTAAAATATTTTTCAACAACAATTGAACCTTTATTTGGAGTAAAAAAGTTTATTTGAGTTAAAATAATAAACCCCATAGATCTTATTACTTGGCCGTAAAGTGCAAGTGTATAGTTGGCCATGAATTTTGAGAAATGTGACAGATCCAACGTGACAGATACGTTTGAAATTTGTGCTGCGTTTATTTAATCTAAAAAATATGTCTGTTAATCCCGAAACAGCGGCTGCTATTGTTGCGTTGCTTCAAGATGGGAGGAGTGAACGATATGTTGCCCGACAGTATAATGTATCCAATAGTACTGTGCACCGTATTTTTACACGTTTTTTGGAAACCGGAGCTTACAATAGACGACCTGGAACTGGTCCTTAACGCAGAACTAGCGCTCGTGATGATCGTTTTATCACCTTACAAAGTCTACGAAATCGTCATGATACAGCTGTTGAAATCAGAAATCAACTTCAGTACGTCCGGCAAACTAATGTAAGCGAGCGGACAGTTAGGCGAAGACTCAGGGAAGCCAACCTAACCAGTCGTAGACCTGCGACAGGCCCAGAACGTCTTAGGCATCATCGTGTTGCACGACTTCAGTTCTCCAGAATTCATGAGCACTGGGGTGAAAATGAATGGGGGCAAGTTTTATTTACTGACGAGTCCAGATTTAGCTTACGGTCTCCAGATGGCCGTGATAGAGTATGGCGAAGGCCACACGAGCGTTTTGCTGAATGTACCTTCAGCCTAGGGTAGGATATCAAGGGGGATCCGTTATGGTGTGGGCCGGAATTTCTCTGGAGGCACACACAGAATTGTACATCCTTCCGAGAGGCTCCTTAACTGCTGCCAGGTACATTGTGGACGTTCTCCAAGATTTTGTTGTCCCTTATGTTGATTTTATTGGAAATGACTTTCTTCTTATGCATGATAACGCAAGACCTCATACTGCGAGAATCACTCAACAATATTTAAACGAGGTAAACATTCCTGTTATGAACTGGTCAGCGTTAAGCCCAGATACCAACCCCATAGAACATGTTTGGGACATGCTTGTGCGAAGAATCTGAAGTCGTGTTTCTGCTCCTTTAACTTTAAATCAGCTGCGACAAGCTCTTTTAGAGGAATGGGAACTTATTCCACAAGCGGACATTCGGCAGTTGATTTTAGGCACGCCAAGAAGGATACAGGCATTAATTCGAGCACGTGGGGGCAACACCCGTTATTAATAATGCGGCTCCATAGTTTGGGATAGCAAGTCGTTTCAGTTTTGAATAATTTAAAGTCGTTATGACACATCAGACATTTATTTTCGTTCTGGTTTTTTAAATTGTTACAAAAAGTGTTTTGTTCTCGTTTTATTAATTGTTCGGAACACTTTTTTTTTCTTCAAATAAAGGTTCAATTGTTGTTAAAAAATATTTTAAACATGTTATTTTATTTGTGTGTAAGATATTATAATAATAAAACATCACAAATCATTAAAATTTGAAGTTTGTTTAAAAAAATTCAACTGCTCCGTTTTTCGTGCCGGTGAGTGTAGATAAAACGTACCGCGTTTAGTCGCGGACCAATCAGCACGGCAGATTTTAGAGCAGTATATGTGGTACGTTTTGACTATAACACATAATTTTATATTCGAAGTGATCCACGACAAGTTACCTATCTATTATAAACTTAAAAATTATGGCATTTTTCAATAGTAGGTACCTACCGAAAGTTAAATTATTGTAAAATATATCGACAATTTTGAGTACAAATCTGTAATATCCTATAAACATCTGGTTGTTAACGAATTATTGCATTTGAAAGTCACCTTTCCGGTGACTAAAACACCGTCCATAAATTTCAATAAGTCAGCTTATTCTTGCCGGAACCTAAAATCGTCCCCTCCTGTCCTCGCGCATCGCTTGCCCTGCCGGTTTACCTCGAGTGCCCACCGGGTGGGCTAGCTAGTTTAACCACAGTATACCAAAACAACCAGTAGTGCATTTCAACTTCGCGCATCGGTTGTGCGCAGTTCGCCATTTCGGTTTAGAAACCTCTCAAGTTCAGCAAGGACGGCGCATATTTTACTTCGGTTTAGGGTCAGTTTAGTTTGGTTTAGTCGCGTAAGCAGTGGCGTGGTGTGAATTAAATTTTTTTTTTGAGTGACAGTAATCAAATAAGATGAATAAAGTTAAAGCAGGTGTGGTTTGTGCTGCAAAGAACTGTAAAAGTAAATCATATTTGTATATGAAAAAAAAGTTTTCTTAGATTTCCCTGTTTTACTGTTTTCTGTATTATAAATGTATATATAAGAGTTAGACTATATTATACACTTTAATAGAAATACAGATAAATAGAAATTTAAAAAAGGTTATAAAGAAATAAATAAAGAAATTTATTGATCTTTACAATAAGGTATACAATGTTATGCCAGTGACTTCTATAAATAAACAAACACAACATGTTTAGACACGTCATTACACACTGAAAGTTTAAAATTAATTTACATAAATATAACATGATTACATTTATTTTCTAAAATTAAAATGGAATTTTATTTATTTAATTAAATTAAAAAGAGTAAATCAATCTTCATATGAAGATCTGGGCCATTCAAAATCGAATACCTCCTCAATCTCATAAAATGCCTGCCCTACAAGCACCTGTTTCCACTATAAATATTTTAATTTCTTGGGTGTAAGGTTTTTTCATAATACTGGGAGTGCTATATATCTCACAGTAATAGAATTCTGTTTGCCTAGCAGTACCCTCCTGATTCATTTTTGTTAGTCTAATCAGGTTTTTGTATTATAGTTGTGTATCATTGATCCAGTGGTATACTTATGTTTATTTTTATGCACAAAAATTATAGCTTCCAAAATGTATAAACAAGGTATTGTGAGAATCTCTAATTTAATAAAAATAGGCCTTGCATGATCTCTAACATTATAATAAGAATAAGTTAATTATTTGCGTCATATTTAATGGGATGTTATATTAATTTGTGTTTTGCTATTGTTGCCGATTCTAAATTCTCTATTCTAGAGTTTTTGCATTGTAACATGTTCAAATTGTTTATTATATAATATTCACAACATTAATCTACCCAATAACATTTTCTTCGAAACATAAATTTAACAACTTTGAATGATACTAATCCTTCCCTCCTGTCCAAAAAGTAGAACTGTTAGTTACTGTTAGTTAATACGGACCTCGTATCTAAACCCGAATGGCCGTTTCAAGGCCAAATAAAATTATTGCGTACAAGCGATGCGCGAAGCTGAGATGCACTACTGGTTGTTTTGGTATACTGTGGTGTCGATACGAGTTCTACTGAGTGCGCGAAATAAACGTTTTATTTTAACCTAGTTTTTTGAGTATTAAGTACTGTAATAAAGGCTTCTCACCGATCTTATTGCTCTGTTGAGTGTTGTGGTACCAGTATTCGTGGCAATATTTCATTTTTTCGATGCCCCAAAGATACTTCAAGGTAATGTATCATACAAATATTTTAATTATACCTACCTATAGGATAAAATGTTTGGAAGTCGTAATGTATAATTTGACTTTGAGGAAAAAATCTAGTTTAGTGGTACAACGCGGATTTTGATGAAATATTTTTTTTTATTAATTCGAGGTCGCTGAAAAATGTGCACTCTCTTACCAAAAACGAGTTATGAATTTTTGAAAATTTGTTCAGATGAGCACTGCACTGGTTTTATTGACAAAATATAACTTTTATAATTATGTGTTATAACTGCTACACAATGTTGGTGATACACTATATATTTGCTTTTTACCATATTAATCCCACTCACACACTAAAAACACTATGATCTTGATACCTATATAACTCTTGTAAATTCTTTTTTGAATTCAACAATTATATATTTTGACGTTTCCGTCTAATATGACTGACACATGTTTCGACTGTTCTCCTTTAGTAGTAAGACTTCTAGTGTAACTAATGTCAATGTGATGACCTAGAATTGTATTACAAATTTTATGCAGGTTAATTTTAATCCACTATATTAATTTAAATTACATTTGAAAAGCATTATTTTACAATATTCGAATTTATAAAAAAAATTTATGCTCGTCATTGGGCGGCTTTTTCCTTCAAAGGGATTAAAAATATGGGTCATCACATTAACAATAGTTACACAAGTAGAAAGAAGCGCGACCTTATGGAACTATTTGTAGCCGAAAATCCTTCTAATAATTGGATGGCGCTGTCGATTGCATATCTAAAATCCTTCTTATTTTTGCCAGTCGACGTCTAGATCTCGTTGTTGTTACTTCGCGTTAGCTGTTCTGTACACCGTGTACGCTGTGCTTGTTATCGTTGATTAAGTACGTAATAATTATTCATTGAACGCTTTTATTTATTAGTTTTTCACTGACGATTCGTATTTTATTTTGCTTACTTATTGGTGTTTACCATTCGTTGAACTAGCAGAATTATGTCTGGAAAATATTCGTTCAAATGCAGTTATATTAACTGTAGCAATGTAAAGGAAAAGAAAGAAACTGAGGGATCTGTATCATTTTTTAAATTCCCAATAAAAGACAGTAACCGATTAAAAGAATGGGTAAAGCGTTCAGGAAATATCAAATTGGATTGTAACTACCCTGAGGAATTGAAAAATAAGAAAATTTGTGAAAAACATTTTATCACTAGTGATTTCTCGTGTTCAGCAAAAACACGAAAACAGCTGCAAAAATATGCACTTCCTGTGCCATATGTATCAGGTGAGTATTTTGTTATTATTCATTTTAATCTTTAAGTTTAATTTCGTTTTTATTTTCGGTAACAATAATTTAAACCTTCTGGGTTTGAAATATATTCGTAATGTTAGTTTATTTATATTTGTATTAGTCTTTTTGTTTTCTATTATTTTCACATATTCTTTACCAAAATGCATTAATAAGCTAAACAGCTCAAGGGTTTTAGAGAAAGAAAAAGTAGAAGAAGATCGTAATTCTTTTCTAAATAGACTTTTATTACCGATTTATATGGCGTGCCGTTTTGGTATTTAATAACATCGTTTTAAAAGAGGAAAAAAATATATATCTTCTTTCAAACATTTTTATTTCGTAATTATTCTGTTGAAGAATTAAAATTATGTTTTTCATAATAATAATACGGGAATTTCTATTATGAAAAACATAATATAAATTGCCGATTTAAAATTATGAAATAGATAATAAGAATTCATGAATTAAAATTATGAAAAACATAATAGAAATTCAATTTCCATTATGTATTGAAGTTGCCTAATGCAAGTACCTGAAATCGTATAGTAAATGCATTACTGCAGAATAGGCAACCTCAATACATAATGTAAATTGAATTTCTATTATGTTTTCAATAATTTTAATTCTTGAAATTCTATTATGTTTTTCATAATTTTAAATCGGTAATTT
The DNA here is from genome assembly GCA_910591685.1 of Galerucella tenella. Taxonomy (NCBI): domain Eukaryota; kingdom Metazoa; phylum Arthropoda; class Insecta; order Coleoptera; family Chrysomelidae; genus Galerucella; species Galerucella tenella. The sequence continues at coordinate 6,724 of CAJUYH010006145.1, forward strand.
CTATTATGTTTTTCATAATGTAAATTCGTGTATTATTATTATGAAAAACATAATGGAAATTCAACTCGAAATTCAACAATTGAAATAATTGAAAACATAATGGAAATTGAAGAAAAAAAATTATGAAAAACATAATACAAATCCGTTTTGTGTTATGGAAGATGAGCCAACAGAGGATGAATTCGTTGACCATGACATTTCCAATACAACTTCAATAGAAACAAATCTCGAAACATGTAGTAACGCTTTAGTTGCCGGTTACTTAGGTTTCAGGGTTCAAAAACAGTACAATTGTCAAATATGTTCAAGTATTATGATAAAATCGGATGAGTCATTTAGTAATATTGAATTACAAATTTTCCACAAAGATTTTGGCAAAGAAAAAATTAGCTATTTAAAGAAACCTACTTCAAAATTTAATGCAGTGATTCACCATCTACTTAAAAATATTACTAATTTCTATGAGAAATATAAATTGTGTAAAAACATTAAAACTCAAATAAAACAAGAATGTTTCAATTTAATAAAAGACGATATTTGTTGTAATGTCAGTCACATAGATTATTTGTTAAAAATATTTTCCAAAATGATGATAGTTCGGATAAACATTAATATTGTACAAGCAGAAAATCTTAAAAAGGAACAAATCAGAATTAAGAGTAAAGAAAGTAGAAAAACAAAAATCTTGTCTTCTATATAACTAAAATATAAACTAATCTGAACAATAGTAGTAATTTCCCAAGTAACATTTTTGAGTCAAGCAAGTTTTATTTATGTTTTATTAGAGTTTTATAAAGGCAGAATTATATACTCTAGTTTTAAGAAGGTTATGTGTACTCTTAATATTGTTTTATAATATAGCTTTAAAAAGAACTTTAAAGTATAGTGTTAAAACCAAAGTATCTTAAAAATATTGTATTCTTATTACTCTCCTATTAGTATCTCACAATTTGCAGTGACAAGGCAGTTTACTCTTATAATACTCCTAGAGATCATTTTGTTTAAGATTTTTTTAAAACTATTTTAAGAGCAAACAGATTTATAATTTATAAATTTATTCTTATAGTTCAGCTATATCACACTCCTAAAGCAGTTCTGGGATTTGTTACTCTTATAAAAGTTTTAATAATATTTTGATGGTTATCCTAAAAACGTTATGCAAGGCTTCAAAATTCAGCTAGTAGGTTTTAAAAATATCTTTTAAATAACTCCTGAAAAGTTTGTTATACTTTCAACAAGCATTGTAAAATTTTATAATAAACTTTTTTGAAAAATTTCTGCTACTAAGAAATCCGTGCTAAATAATGATTTTAAAAAAAGTTCGTTTACTCACTGCCAGATGTTACAATGATTGCTGAAAATTTTACATTGTACACTCTCTACAATATTTTGAAACGTTAACTTTGTTGGTTAACATTTCAGATATAAAAAATGTGCAATTATCACTTCGGAATTTTGATTTTTGGTGGAATAGTATATATATATTTCCTTAAATTATTTCATTCAAATATTTAATAAATTATTTCACTTTTGTGATTTGTGGTGGAATAAACTAGTAGACCAAAAATCAATATTCTACAGGTATTTTACCGCGAAATTTAAAATTTCGAATGGTCTTTAAATAAGGATGAGAAAGGTACCGGCAGGGCTTCTCTCATCGTCTGTTGACATAACAAGTTTGGAACTGTGCAGTAATCCATTGATTAAATTTTTTCTACCTGTTTAAAAACAAAAGATGCCGTTTTACCTTAAGAATCTGGATTACTGGTATGTTTTTTTACATATAATTGTCACCTATATAAAATTTCATAGTGGAAGATTTATATTTACTGAGTACCTATTTTTCTGAACAAAATGACTACCCATTTCTGGAAGCCACATGGTTATACCCTTTCTCTTATATTCAGCAAATTTAACATTAGATATTTCTATTTAAATTTGATTGCTTCGTATTTTTTTCTATAAAAAAGGATGAATCCTTAAGGTAAATTACTGAATTGTATTTATTGAGCTGGACAGATATCCTCATGCTAAAATTTTTTTGTTATTTTTTTTTACTTATACCGGTATAATTATTATAGCACAGTTTCCTGGAATACAGTTCTGGAGATACAGTTCCTGGGAAGAATAGTTCCTGGGATTAACAGTTCCTGGGAAGAATAGTTCCTGGGATTAACAGTTCCTGAGATACAAGTTCCTTGGTGACAAACCTTGAAAATTTTCCTATGGCTACAGTTCCTTGAAGACATATAGTTTCCTGCATAAAGTTTCCTGGGATACAATTTCCCGAAGCTACAGTTTCCTGGAATGGAATTTTCTAAGGATACAGTTCCTTGGAGTACATCAGCCCTTTGGATGACGAATGTTCACAAAGAGATTTTTCAAAGTTTAAATATGTAAAGTATAAAGTTGGGCTTCATCTTCATAAACATATGTATTAGTGCTAAGTATTTCTTGTTGTTGTATTTGCTACTAACCCTTTTTCTTTCAAATAATGTAAATTTCATTAATGTAATTATATTCATTTTTTTTACCCAGTTAGTTTTATTTATTATACAAAAACTTCAAGTTCTTTTCTTTTTAAACAAATAAAAGTTAGCTGACCATTAAATTTGATTTTCTTTCTAATTTTCTTTTAGGAAAGAAAATTAGTGGCGCCCTACAATTATTACTTTTTCTATTTTTTTTTTCTAGTTTTTCTTAAGTAAATTATTTTCTTTATATTAATAAGGTAACAAGGCCCTGCGAACTGGCTAAGGTTACCTCCAAATTTATTGGTTAGTTAGGCAAGAACCTACATTATTCACTTTAATTTTTTTTACGTCATTCAACATCATAATTTCGTCAGCGAAATTGAGCAACTTTTGTTTCATTGGCGCTCAACTTTAAATAGTGTAAAAAACAACAAAAGGGTTTCAATTTTCAATTTCATTTTGGTTCTTTTTTTAAATTTCTCGGTGATGTTTCAAAAAAACTGAAGTCAGATTGAAAACATATTACTTTTCTGGATTACCCTGTATATCTGAATTAAACAAACTTTTCCTTTTTAGGTACATAGTAGCTTATTTAATGTAAATATATACTGAGGAAGTTATTTATTTTTTGCTGAAACTAATTAAAAATTCGCAATATAATGCCTATAAAGCTATTGTATATCTATATAATTTGTGCAAATTGATAAAAATTTAACAAAACAAAAATAAAGAATTTCAAAGATCAGTACCTACAATAATTCATATTTTACTTTAGAAGCCATTGCTTTTCCAGAATATTCGGTTTTCGTTAGTAAAACGGTGCCGACTGTGTATTCAAGAAAATGGGGACCATTTCGAACATCTAATTAAAACTACACATTTGTAAATAAATAAGATTCAATAAAAAATTTGGGACCCTCGAAAAACTTAAAAATTCATTGACTTTAATTTTTGTTACTCGAAATTTTTGAAGCATATAATGAAAAATAGGCCGTATCTCGATAAAAACTGATAATTGTAAAAAGTACTAGGGGGCAAAAAAGCTTCAAAAATAATGTGTTTGAATAAAGGTGCCACAATAAGCATTAAATTATAACGTACACAAAATTTTTGTGGGGGTTTAGGAGATCTCAACTCCCATAAATTTTTAACGGGGTGCAATAATTCCTTAATTTTGTTTTTAAGATGCTCTAATCATAAGAAAGCCACTTGTCAACTTTCATTATAATATGTCGAACAACTGTCGAAATATTTGAAAAAATCAATTTTCATTTGGTAACTTCGAAGGGTTGTAACTTTTTTCGCATGCACATTTGTACTAGGGTAGCTTGGGTTGGATCGAGTTATTTCAGCACCAGAATATGTGGTATGATTTATGACCTGCCTTTTTGTTACACCCTATATATAATGTCCGAATTATATTTCACAGGTGTCAGCAGTGGAAGGAGGCTTTAGGTTTTATTAGGGAACACAAATATGCAAAATTAACACCAGAAGAAGCCTACAATCGCATTCGAGTTTGCAGAGCACATTTTAACGATGAATCATTTACTTCCTCTGGAAAACATTTATTAAAAATTGCTGTACCCTCAAAGTTACTAACAAAATTGGACAGTAAGATTTTGTCATTTTTTCAAGCATGAAATTTATGGACGGTGACTAAAATACAAAAATTGTGAGTTGTAATACTTTTAGAATATTATGTCTGGTATCTTTAAGTTTATGTACCTCAATGAGAAAATAATATTTCAACATTGTATAATAATATCTAGCTTAACCCGAATCTGTACTCATACATGAACGTAATACAAATTTTGAGCGCGTTATTTTAAATTTGCGCAAGGACGCCAAAAGTGCTAGGCGCGGGCCTGTGCGTTTGTTTGATGGCTCCGAAATCCAGCTGGCGCTACCGTCGTGTTGGTTTCGAGATTGTCAGTGTTGCTCGAAACTTTGTGAAAGTAGTATCGTCGGTAATATCGCTCCGTATCAAGTGTGTAGGACTATCATTACCCGTGCAAGTTTCAAATATCTGTATTTCTATGACCCTGTCCCTTTATGTGAAAAATATTGTTTTTTACTATTGATAGTCGTCACATTTTATTGCTAATATGACAACGGCAAGTCATAGGTGTGTGTATAAAAACTGTTTAAATAACAATAGATGTGATAAAGACATTACATTTTTCAAGTTTCCAGTTGGCGACGGTGAACGTGCTCGAGAATGGCAAAAAAAGTGCGGAAATATAAATATTGAACTAATGGACCTTATTGATTTGAAAAATAAATTAATTTGTGAGATGCATTTTCCTCCTAGTAGTGTTATTAAGAATAATAAACGAAAATTGTTGACGAAAAATGCAGTTCCGATACAGTTTATTGAAGAAGGTATAGCTCTTTTCACGATCTGAGAAACTGACCTGATCTGATAAGATAATGACATGAAATGAAGTCATAGAAGTATTAGCCGTGACAGGGTCGTATTTATTTTGTTGGCGAATAATAAATTATTTCTCGAAAGCTCGTATAAGACTTTTGGATCAATAATTTTTTTTTATGTTTAATCATCAGTTATAGTGCGGCTCTGCACGGTAAATCCGAAAAGCTTCATGGTTTTTTAAGCACAAGACAAGTCAAGTCAGTTTCTTAGATCGTGAATATTTGTGAATAATTTGCAGCATCTGACTCTGTATTCTGTTTTATTTGTATTTTGTAGAGTTTATTAAACACAAACCTGGGTTCAATTGCATCATTGGCTGCCTGCAGCCGAAAACATGTTCTTCAAATCATCTGATAAGACACGGAAATTAAACGAAAACATCCAATAGAACAAAATATTTATAAAATTTTAATATTTAGTTGAAATGTTCAGCATATATAATGAAAGGAACAAAATCCTCACAATATCACTGAATAATGATTTTTTCAAAAATTAAATAATATTTACAATTATTCGTAAGGTAAAGTGAGGTATATGTGATAGTCGGTTTAAAAATGGCTATTTAAGTAGATATGCTTGTGCCATCTATTAGACAGAGCTCGAAATATGCTATTCTAGTGGGCCGTCACTAGAAAGTAGAAACTGTCGAAATTCAAACTTGGATTTCAGTTGAGCACAGATAAGCGGAGGGAGAGGTTCGCTTTTATGCAAATTTCATTTTACATTTACCCCGTCCGTGCAATAATATATTATTTTTGCGGTATGTAGGAGTAATAATCTAATTTTTATTCACTTAATAGTTGTTATTATTGGTTATTCAATTGAATAGGTACTTAATATTTACTTCGGAATGCTGCTAGAACACATTTCCCCTTGAAATGATACTCTACTTCAGCAGGATATTGTTAATCTACTTACTATACAATCCTATCGTTGATAGACGTGGAATGTACGAGTTTTCAGTTTCTTTAAAAAACTTCTACATTCATCATTAACTCTGACACATTTAGAAGTGTTTTGTGTCAAGTTTTATTAGTTTCTGTTCCTTTGTTCCATGATTGTTTATAATAGTTAAAAATGTTTTGTATTTTTTTCAACAAAATGTATTACAAAAAAACACATGCAGAGAGCTTGGAATGAATTTTAATACAATAGCCCCAGAGTAAAAAGTATGTTATTTACTACAAAAATATAAACTTTCATCACAATTGCCCCAGTCCCTGGGGTAAATGTGATATACTGACATGATTTTTAAAAACATCCCGCAACACATAACACATTAAACTTTATTTAAATTTCTTGCACCCAATGAATACAAAACCCCTTCAAAAGTATAAGATTTTTTTTGTAAAATGTTTGAAATTGTTTCTTGCACCTTTATGTTGAATGAAAGTTGAACTATTCAAAAAGTAGATCACATTTACCCCATTTCACCTTATAGAGTTTTGCAACATTTGCACCATCGTTACTGAGAATAAAGTTTTACCACACTGCTAAAGCAGGTGGAAAAGAAAATACATATTGATTTGTGGTTAGGATGGGTTAGGGTTTCTAATATTTGCCAGTCCTAAGTTTGGAGAAAGTGCTAAGGAAATATTGTTTCCCAATAATAATCTGAGTATCCTTTTAGTAGCCTCTCTACTTATCGAGGCGCAAACCGACCGATCTCAGGTAAAAGGGTAGGGTTTACTTTACGAGGAAAATTAAAGGAGCGCAAAACGGTCGATTTTAGGTAGAAGCGCAAACGGCCGGGTGCGTATCTGCCGGATTCCCTTTTATAGTTCTTTTCACAATCCAAGAAACTGACCTGACCTGAGATTGGATAATAACATGCACTAAAGCCCTAAAAGTAATATTTGTAACAGGGTCGTATTTATTTTGTTGACGAATAATATATTACCTGAAAACTCCATAAGACTTTTGGGTCATTCTTGTTATAATTTACTCAGTACTTATTCTTTTTCATCAGCTATAGTGAGACTCTACACGGTAAATCCTTATGGTTTTATTGCATCTCAAGCTCAAGTTGAAAAAAATTTAGTGTAAGGAGGGGTGAATCTTACATTTATAACATTTAACGGTAAAAATTGTCCCACTCAAGTTAAAAGTTGATGTATTTCGGCATTTATTTCTATGTCGCATATCTGAAATATTAAGGATGGCTTCTTTTCGAATGAAGACAGTGTATATATGATAGTTGATAATTATGGTAACTTTTTGACACTAAATTTAACAATTTCTTGACATGGATATGCAGAATTGGAGATAAATGATAGATTTTTTATTTAAGAAAAATGTAATGATAAGCAAGTTTCACGAAGTAAGAGTGAAAACAATAAATTAGAAATAATAAATTTTAAATATTGCTGAAATAATATAAAAGCAGCATGAATAACAAATTTTCATCTATCAGGTAATTACTAAAAAATTTTTATTAAATAAATTTTAATTCTATTGCAGAAGGCGAAATCGTGGAAATAGATGAACCTTCAACAAGTTACGTTTGCAAAAGAAGTTTTTCAAAATTAGATGGTAAGCTTATTTAATTTTCCAACATGTATTTTTTTATAGAAAACAATCCTAATATGTTATATCATGAATAGAAAAATAAATCTGTGGAATATTTTGGAGCTGACGACTTTGTGGAGACAGATTTTAACTAATTCATTCATTCATACGTTTGGGTTGTGCTCAACAGCCACACACTTGAACTGAATCTTTGTACCATTACCCACTTACCTACTTTCACTCAGGATTGATTAGGGAAATACAAAATCACCACATTCTTGGGATGCCCTCGGATCTTTCTGTCACAAAACTTCACGTGGACAAGCCCTTTAAGGTCCGCATTCGCACGAGAGACCAATGAGATAGCGAAGAGAACTCCTTCCTTGAAACGGACTACGTGATTTACACTGACGGATCCAAAACCGAAAACGGGACTGGAGCGGCGGTCTTCAGCAGGAAACCCAGAGTTGAAATCACAGCCAACCTTGGCAGGTACCTGCTCTACAATATTTCAGGCTGAAGTATACGCCATTGAACTGGCTGCAAGAGAGCTGATGAATCAACCTGTTGTAAAAAAGAACATACACATCCTGTCAGATAGCCAGACTGCTCTTGAAGCACTGAGCTTGAACAGGATAAAATCTAAGATGGTATATAACTGTCTACAATCCCTTGAAATAATTGACAAGGAAAACAGAGTCATTTTGACCTGGGTGCCAGCGCATCGAGGAGTGGAGGGCAATGGACACTCTGGCAAAAAAGGGATCAGAGACTTTACTTATCGGACCTAAACTATTTTTTGGCATTGCGGAAAGCACTGATAGATCAGCCATAGCTACCTGGGTGGAGAGGAAAACCTACACGTACTGGGTAGACATACCGAGGCTCTCTCACTCGAAGGCGTTCATATACTACCCTTCGAGTACAAAAAATAAGCAGATCCTGGAATGGAGCAGAACAAACCTACGCTCTCTGACGGGAGTGCTTACAGGACATTGTAGACTAAATCACCACCTAAAGAAGATGAGTCTGGTTCAGACCTCGGACTGTAGGTTCTTTAATTTGGAGGATGAAACTGCGGAGCACATACTATGCTCATGCCCATCCTTGGGCAGGGTAAGGTATAATATAATCGGTTTTAGTACCTTAGAGCCGAACGACTTCAAAAAAGTATCACCAAATACAACTATGGACTTCGTCAAAAGCACAGGATTGTGGGGTGAATTGTAATCCCTAGGGGTGAGCCACAATAGACCTAACGAAGGTCGCAGTGAAGGTGGCGAGAAGGCCCCACTCACATAGAATCTAACCTAACCTACCTACTTTCATTCCAGAAGCTTCGTGTCTTCTATATAGGCCACCATGCACGAGTTTAACTGGAGGGATTTTCAGTAGTTTTGATGGTTGTATTATTGCCACTCCAAAGTGCTACCGTCTGAGTCCTTGTAAGTTTCTTCTGTATGTTCCTTGTGGTATATTATTCATTCTTTTTGATTGTCTAGTTGTCAAATTTTTTCTGTTGTGTCAGTTAGGGATAAAAAAATTAATTTTTACTTATTTTTTCTTGACAACGGTAGCTGGAACGCTACCGAAACGTTGAAATAAAGAATTCAAAAATATTGTGGTTTAATTTCCTTGTAAGTTCTCACAGAAGCAAAGTATGTAAGTAGGTGTGACATCGTAAGAGTTCACATTTTCTGCACATAGGTTCACTAACTTCGCCCAACCTGTGCAGATGCTTTCTCGGAGTTCAGTGTCCAGTCACCAGGTCGGTAACTGTTTTCAAATTTCTCTTACCCAGTTTCAATAGCCTGGTTGAGAGCTCTTTGTCTACCTTATTCAGTATAGAGGTGTCCTTGTTTCAGTCTCCATTTGAGTTGGTGTTCGTCAACTAGCCAGTTCCCGACTTTTCCTCGTATGTAATCCTTTGTGATTCAACAAAACTGTTCGGGACCTGTGAAGGCTCCTTTAGAACCTTCTTTAGCTAACTGGTCTGCCATTCCTGCAATCCCCTCATGTGCCAGCACCCATATTAGAGACACTTTGTTGTCTCTTGCCAGCATGTTAAGGGATTCTTTACGGTTTTTTACCAGCTTAGACCTAGTTATATTTTAAGCAGAGCCAGGCTATCAGTGAATTGAACTAATCCATTTTTTTATTGTATTGCAGATACATCTTCCGAAGAATTAGTAGTTCTACCAGCCATGAAAAAATATTACAAAAAATCTCCAAACAAGCTATCCTCTCCATCAACAATAACTACTCTTGCATCGAGTCTTAGTGAGAGAGTTATCGACGTGCCTTCTCCAAGTAGTGTTGATTTAAAGCAGACAATTAAGACTCTAACAAATAAAGTGGATGTTTTAAATCGCAAATTAAGGGCCAAAACATATCGTATAAACCGAATCGAAAACAAATCCAAATTAACATCTCTCAACATTTTACAGAATCTTTTGAAAGGCAAAAGTTCTGCCGTTAAAACTTTCATTTTGATGCAAATTTATCACAAACGGAGTTCAAAATGGACAAAAGTGGAGAAGAAGTTGGCTCTAACACTAAATTCTAAATCTCCGTCTTTGTACAAATTCATGCGCGACGAATTACACTTCATTTTACCAACGATTCGAAGAAAATGAACAGTTAAAGTTCAATGTGGAAGAGAGTTGTACCGATTTCTTTGGAAAGTACAACAGAAGCACATGCTGTTGCCTTTGCTGCTCATAGAATGCTAAAATTCTCAGAGTGTTCTATTTGTTGCTATTTATTAAATTAAGAATTAAGTTAAGTTAATATTAAGTTCTAAATATTGTATATTTTTGTTGGAGATATTGAAGATAGAATACTGAAATTTTTGTACAGAAACTTACGAACAAAATTCTGAAAGCGTGTATTCGAATAAGAAACAAAATTGAGATCTCTCGTTAAATTAGAATCGATATGATATTTTGATGGGAATTTAAATTTTTCAAGTCATATTCTGCCAATTTTTAAAAACATCATATTCATTGGATTCAACGAAAAAAAATCATTGGTCGACATCTATTAGAGGTCAACTTTATGGTTGATAGAAAATTTGACCCCTATTTTAACAATGAAACCAACAGTTTCGGTATATACGGAATAACTTTTGAACGCGTGGACTAATCAAAAAATGTTATCAGCTCTTTTTTGTAGAGCGTTTAATTTTCTATAAAGATCAATAAAGCGTATCATTAACCAATCATTTTTGAACGGTATAAAAACCAGCAGAAGCAAACTACTTTTCCCATGTTAATCTTCTGGGAATTGAAAACCTTGCGATGAGGATCATCTTAATATCAATATAAGGGCTCAAATTTTAACTGGTATATTTTTACGCCAGAAAGAAACAAAATTATACTTTTTTTTAATCTCCCTAGTCGCCCAAAAGTCTGGAAACCGCCAATTATCTCGTAAATTTCGAGTCCTAATTGTACAAAATTTGGGGTACACCTATTTTGAGATACGAAGTCATACCATGTCTCGTCGAGGTAGATAATTGTACGATTTTTACATCGTATACATATACACTAATTATGACGCCACACTCGTAAACGATATGATTCCATTATCCCTTGTCTCTTATTGATGGTAGAAAATTTAAATCCCATTTGAGAAATAGGTATTATAGCTGCCCACAAACTTGTTGGGCTACAAACAATTCCCGTTTCGTCTTTAATTAACCGCTTCGCTGAAAAATGCGTTGTATTCGTATTTTCATCACCTACAATTCATCTCCGGACACCATTATGATTAGTTAATAAGCTTTCGTGTTATTAATATATATTTTTTGTATCAATAATCCAAGGCCATTTTTCAATGGTATGTGTAGGGTGAAACATTCCATTACTTAACATTACCTATTTTTCTCATACTTGGTAGTAATATTAACGTTCTTATCTCTTGATATTTTTTACTAATTCCATGTTTGGAATTAATTAAAGAATTTTTCCAACGTTGCTGTCCCATAATTTCTCTCTGTCACATTTCTTGCCTCCCATACTTGATTAACTTGTATGGAATTTGACATTCTTTGTAGGTGTCTCCACTATCTCAATTGTCTTCATTGAATCAAGTGTCGATTTTATTTCTAGATCATTTCTTATTTTTGTATTTCTCATTTTATCTATTCTTTTGACCCCTTATCAGATATTCCATTTCTACTGCTCTTCTATCTGCCTTTTACTGTCCATGATTCACAACCAAACGTCAGAATTGGTCCATATATACATTTATTTTTGTCTCCATTGATATCTCTTTTGATATTAATAAAAAACTAAAAAATGAGTTTTTTTTCGTTTTAAATGCTTTGAGCAATATTTGCGAGTAGGAAATATATCAGGTGTTTCACATGCAGGCCGCACTAAGTATTTGCATTGTCTATAGACAGTGGTATTTGTTTTACTCATTAAAAACTATTTAAGATATTCGATGGACCAGGAATGATTAAGCACTATGGCTATAATATCAATAACTTAATTGATGATTTTGCCAGGGTCAAAACACGAAAAGTTGCTATGTAGTTAGCACTTCTATTTTTTTATGTTTTTAGTTTAGTTACAACATATTGAATTTATTTTTATTTTTCTTTGTTACTGAAGTGTTTTTGTTTTGTTTTTATTATAAACAAATTTTCTTCTTAATACATACGTTTTATTTCAATCGCTACCACAAAAAATAAAAACATTTGAAAACTAGGGGCGACAAAAATTGTTTTGCCCCCGGCGCTGGCATTTTTTAGTTCGGCCCTGTTCATATGGTGGCACAATCCGTTTTCCACTAGACTTTTTACGTTTAATACTTTATTGCTTGGCCTATAATTACCTGGTTAGTTTTCAAAATATCTGATATAGTACATTCAATAGCATTCTTGGTGTGCGTCATCGTTTGTGACGTATATCCGGGTTTTCGGTATGTCGTTTATTTTATTTGCTATTTGACATATACCTAACCTTAAATTTGATAAATAAAATCATCAGGATCGTTTTCAGATCAAATTCAAGAAAAGTATGAAATTAATAATTACCAGCTTCTTTTTCTTTTCTAACTGAAAATACTTGAGAACTTTCAAAATGCTGATGTTTTTCCGCATATCTAGGCATATTTTTGTATTATTCAAATATATATATATATATATATATATAACAATAAAATTAATATTCACTTTTCATAAATAATAATTGACCGTAGACAACAAAGTAGAGACCTGACGAGAACTGTCAGTGAGACATTAGAAAAAGACGTAAGACACATTGCCGCTACGAAAGGTACGTCTGCATCCTATTTTGAATGATGTAATTTCTTCCGATTGATAGGTCGCGCTCGCGCGTAATCTAAACATCAACTAATCAAATTTTTTAAGTCAAAGATTAGGGTTAACGATTGTAATACATTTAAATGGTTCATTATCGTGATATTTTGATTAGGATTAATCACAGATCTGCCATTTTTTTCCATTTCTTCTTCTTCTTCGTAATGTGTTAGAAGGACATTAACAATCGATGACGCACACCAAGAAGGGTACCTATTATATATTAACACTACGCCGTTTTTGCTAATTTGCATATGATTTGTCTCTTTGTACAAGCATTTTGGTTAATACGCTTACTAAAAGAAATTAGTCATTTATTAAATAATATGCCGATAAGTGTTACAAGGAAATTCAATCTTTTTGAATATCAGCTTTCAATCAAAATAATGAAAGGAGCGATATAGGTGCCTCTTATTTTTTCTTATTGTCCATGGATGAACCTGTCGGCCTTTGCGTAGCCAATAAACGTTATAAAAAATCGCCGAATGAATTGCAAGCTGAATAAAATCATTAATATAATAATGTACCGGCCCTCTAGATTGAAACATCGATATATTATTATTATGGTATTCTGAATTAGGCCTGTTCAGAAATGTATTTCAGTTTTAAAATATAATCCCACAGCAAACAAAATAGTTTTATATTATTTCTTTCTTGAGCCAGAGAACACAACTAGCTTTGATACAGCGGCGTATATAAGGGGGACAGCGGCGTATATAAGGGGGGGGGTTAGGGGGTTGAAACTCCCCCATGGAAAATACAATAAAGGTACAATAATTTTTTATTATAAGCATAGGTACTGCTGCAATATTTAATACGAAAAACAAATAATACATTTTTCATCATTATTGGATCTAAAGCTTTAATAAACTGAATTTCGAAGTACTTATAGTCAGCAATAAATTTATTTTTGTCAGAATAATTTTGTGTTTTATTAATTTTTTAAAATAGATGTTCCAAAATCAACATACATGGTTGCGAAGGGGGCAAAACGAAATACGATGATTAAAAATACTAAGTATTAGATGTAGCTAGTCAAACAAAGAATTTTAAAAAACAATACAGTATTTGTTGAACTTGAAATTCAAATACCATTACCAGACTTTCAAAGAATACCATCCAATAGTACACAGACGGCTCAAAAGCAATAGAAGGAACTGAGATAGGAGTGTTCGGGCCAGGAACCGAACATGCAGAAAGCTTGGGAAAAACCCCAAGTATCTTTCAAGGGGAAATTCACTACATAAGAAAGTGCGACCAGTTCAATATTGATAAAGGATACAGAAGGCAAATGATTGACCTATTGTTGGATAGTCAAACAGCCATTAAAGCACTAAGTTCTTGTGTAATCAGTTCCAAAATGGTGTAGGAATGCCTAAACAAACTCAATGAACTAGGCGAGAACATTATACAGGGTGATTCATAAGTAATTGGCCAAATTGTAAATCTACGTTCAGAAGGCCAAAATAATAATATTTTCATTAACAATAATGGGTCTTAGTCTGTTTCTTACTGA